>BGPR01012486.1:0-10320 GCA_013235015.1 Araneus ventricosus
TATCTGACAAGAAGATGCTGTCTCCTGTAAGTCAATTTTCGGAGTCTAAACATAATTTTTACGCTGAAATTGAACTTTCACCAGCTTCTCCATTAGCTTTTTAATGCATAGTTAAAAGGAAAAGAATTAATCTTTTTATGTGCTTATAGAAAAGATATTCTAATAAAATTGAATTAAAAGTTAGAATTGATTCTTTACATTATTTAACTTTTTTTCATCAAAGGAATAAAATGATCCATTTCACTGGGCATAGTCATATTTTCAATCTGATTTCCCCATTGAGTATAACGCTTTATAATTGCTTTATAACGCTTTATTATATTTTTTATATTTACTACTGTTTTTTCATGCCGAAAAAATTGGTCTGCCTTCCTCTTGTCTACAAAATGAATGCAGCAGATAAAATTAGGCAAAATTGTTTCTAAACTGTAAAGAAAATCTTCAGCTGTAGATATATCCTGGAAGAATGGTTCAGAAATGCAATTTTATTTTTTGTATTTCGACAATTAATAGTAATTGTTTGATTGATTGAATCGAGAAGTTATAGTTACTAAAATATACGATGTATAACAAGTTAAATGTTTTCATTTAAGCAATTTTTCTGTTAGAAGTAGCGAATGTCTTCTTATATATCGAAGAATCTTTGCTTTTCCCACTGGACAGGAAATCAAAAATGTCATCTAAAAATGAGAATTTAGTAATTTGTTGTTGTTGATGATCCTCGAAGATCAGCAGAGCTACATCACGTCCATGAGCCTGTGTACCCTGAAGAAATCCAAATTCAATAGAGGATCAGAAACAAGATCCTGTTGGGAAAGCCCCAGGCATGCAAGAATATGATCAGGCGTGGCCTGTTCTGCAGTACATTTTGAGCAGATCGCAAAACACTTAGAATTATCAGAGAAAGTCAAACTTCTGATATGCCCACTAAGGAAGCGAGTAAGAGTTGTTTGGTCGCATCTGCTGCAGTCAATTGATAGATAGCCACCTGGTCGAGAATCCTGATACCAGTGATGCTCCGGTGGAATCAGCCAGAAAGTTTATTCCTGCTTTTAGCTCTAGAGAACAGCTCCAAGTAGGTGCAGAAGGCACTGAAGCATCATCAGCACCTGCCTTAGCAAGTGCATCTGCAATCTCGTTACCTTGGATGTTGACATGAGAAGGAATCCACTGCAGGTAAATCCGGTAAGATACTGAGAGACTTTTAAGTTTGTTAAGAATATTCATTCTTGTATTATCTCTTACTCTATGCCAATTGGCCAAATGTTGGCTAGAACTTCTATGTAATTTATGAAATATTTGGTTGTTTAAAGAGTTACTAGATACTTTTTCCTGGAGGGATGTAATTCCAATTATATCATGGAATTTAGACCACAGAAATGAACAAAGAGCGATTGAATTTTAAATACTACCAAGATCTGGATTGATATTTACATTTCAAATGGCCAATTATAAATGGGACTTTACTTTACACTACGACACACCCCTGAATCCGGAGATAAAAATCTCCGGTTTGCTGTTTGGATGAGTGTGCGTAGAAAATTATAATGAAGACTGGAAAACAGAATAAAATGAAGGCGACTGTTTAATCAAAATAGTCCTCCGCGAAAACATTCATTGTTTCAAACTTAAAAGAAACACCAACATTTGTAAATTGATCCTGGAAGAGATGAAATCTCGCCCATTGCAATAAATTGAAGCATCTTTAACAAAGCATTTAATTAACAGAAAATGAGTCAAACCCTAGAAAAAGCTCATATTGCCTGGAGGTACACATGTCAGGAAAATATCAAAAACGAAACACAATTTCTATTTCTCAGATTTTTGATTTGCTCTATGTGTGATGTTGTCATATATGGTTGGGCATTATCCTAATGCAATAAGAGTTCATTAGGGATGGATTATTTAAGTGCAGTTTCTGATGCACGTTAGTACGATATAAAACAATGTCTATTGTTTCGCAATGTGAAAGGAATAATTAATCAATGATACCAGCAGAAGACAACTGCACAATATCTTTGAATGAATGGTGCTTTTTCAATTCTTCTAGGTGTGTCTTTCATTCCAAAATCTTGTGACGAACGTGTTCAATTGTTATAAAATATCCTCTTCTCGGCCTACATCCAAATGCCATGCTTTGTTTTTATCAGTGAGTTCGTCAGTTGCATCAGTGTCGCTCTTCGTTACTTTTTGCTTTACTGCTAAGTGCTCTGAAACTGTTTAAGATATAAATATAATGCCCAGGCAATCTCCAAATTGTTTATACCGGATATTATTCAATTGAATACTTTATTTCATTCGAATCAATGGAAGCAGGACAATGGTCTATTACTTTATTTATTTTCTAAATATACAAAGAAAAATTTTAGAAATGTCTCCTTAGTTACTTTTCCACCGAATTCTTCAATGATGGCTTTTACTGCAACTGATTCTGATTTTTCCAATTAGGAACCATAAAGATATATGAAGAGAAAAAATACCACAATTGCTTTCTCCACGTCAGGCATTGTCATATGACACAAAACACTTGCATAAACCTCAGGTTTAACTCTCTTCCTCGACTAGAAAATTTGACGTAATTCAACGGAAATTACATTTCCAACAACGAAATAGATCAAAGACATAAAAATATTACGATGAAGTGTAAAGAGAAAGCAATTTTAAAATCAGCTTACCAATGCTTTTAAGAGAAGTAGCTTCTGCGCGAATGCAGAAATAGCTTTCTCTCTTTTTAATATAGTTTTCCTTGTACTTGTGTAGTAAATTAATTTTTGCATTTTCCAAACAAAATTGTTTTTGTTGTTATATATATATATATATATATAACAGCAATTCACTTACTTAAGGATTAATGCACACCGCTCCGATATTAATCTGTATAAAGCACGAAAAAATTTAACATAGAATTTAACGATTTCCATAAACACGATTTTAGTAAAATCTCACTTTATATCCTTGACATTATCCCAGATAAAATAAACAGATTAGAAAGAGAACATTTCTGCATGCTAAAACTAAAATCTATTGCTCCATACGGACTAAACGATATTTTCCAAAACACAATGATCAACATTAAAAACTGCACTACATCACAACTTTTTAGCACTTGCAGAAGCAATAACAAAAGAGGTTGCAGGGATAGTGGAAAAATAAAAAGAATTTAAATAAATTATTCAATAAGGATATTTAGAATCTAATATATCAAGAACTTAAAGAAATTGAAGACGATTTTAATAAGAATTTTAACTATAGACAGGTAAAAAGCTTCATTTTCTCTACAAAAACAAATTCTGCAAGATTCTCGAAAATATTCTGAATAACTACAAAACACATAATCAACACTTCTTACTTCTTATTAATGATCTATATAAAGTAAGAATTGCCAAATCGCCGAATAACCATCAAGAAAAAACAATAATTTACATGACTATCAACTTTAAAAATCCAATTTACGACCAATTTAAATTCAATGCAGTACCCCAATAATTTACGGATCTTTTTCCAATCAAAAATATTGAATTTAACAAATGCTTTAAATGTGATACAAATATCGGTAGAAGGATCTTAAACTACAATATTCAGCTTTAGGACCAATAGAAATAACATTCAATGCCTTTGCAATAGAAAAGAATATAATAAATACATAGATCCCTTCCATAAACACATTTTAACCGGTAACCTAGACATTATTGACAATAAAGAACTAAGGGAACTAATGATCAATGGTACAAAATTCCGTCATATTTTCAACATCTCCATTAATAAAATTTTCAAAAGTTTTCTTAATGATTTGGGTAACTTTTTTCTAGAACTTGCCGCCAAATTCGATATACCAGTGCATTTCTTCACCGAATGGAAATGGTCAATATACTTCAACTTTAAACAGTTCATGAAAAACAATTACCAAATAGACAATCCTATTTAAGAAAAATATGACTAGCGAAATATCAAGGATAGTATTAAAGCTCTGCAAGAACAATTCATCATAACCCCTATTGATAAAGCGGCTGGCAATTTTGCAATTATCTGCAAAAAATTCCATTTCGAAATTTTAGACAAGGAATTAAAATCATCAGAAACTTACAAACTCAATAATTCAAATATTATCACCATTAAGAAACAAATTTCAGCTCTTAACAAAAAAAATTAAATTCCATAATGCAAATAATAATCTACCATATATTGTTATATATCCAAAATTTCATAAACAGCAAATTAAATTCAGATATATCATCTGCGGCATTAACACCTACATGAACAAACCTGATACCATTTTTTTAAAACATCTTAATGTCATCCTACATCAAATGGAGCAAGAAAATTTCACATGGATTATCAAGAACAATAACAAAGTAATTGAATTCCTTAATAATAACAAAATTGAAACAATAGAAACCTACGACTTTCAAGATCTTTTCACAAGTATTCCAATAAATAAATTACAAGAGGTATTAATGAACTACTTCTATGATCTTAAAAATCTTTTTAAAATCCCACTAACTTTCTGGGAGACCTCATCAACTACTGCATATTCAATAACTTTATCTTTAATGGAGAAAATATTTCCCAACAAATAAAAGACATCCCTCGAGGAACAAATTTTTCATCTTTACTAGCCAACTTCTTTCTTCATTTCTTCGAAAGGAATTTCGTTTTAAACCTCCAATCTGCCTTCTGATTTACTGACGATATTATAATTTTTAATTTTCAAGACTTCAGCTCTATTTGCATTACTATCTACCCAGAAGAACCCAAACTAACTAAAACCACCAACAATCAATATCCAGTGATCTTTCTTGATTTATGCTTAGACCACAAAAACGATTTAAAAATTGACATTCACGACAAAAGAAACGAATTCAAATGTAATGTCAATAAATTTATTTTTTGGAATTCTAATATCTCATAAAATCTACAAAAACACAATTATCAATCAACGTATAAGAATCAACAAAATTTGCAATAACACTGATTCTACCTAAAAGCAAATCATACACTTAAGAAATAGCCTCAACATTAATAAAATTCCGTCACTTTACGAACCTCTGATTAATGGATTTAAGATGTAAGTAAAGGATTGCTTATCAGAGAGATAATGACGCGAAGTATAATCTTCGTGGTAGGGTCACTCAAGTCGATAATGTTTGATATTTTACCTCGAAAACGCATCTTTTAAACATTTTTCACTGGTTTATTACATTTTACTGAATTCTTCCACCATTTCTCTACGCTTTCTATCGTTATCGCTCTTCCATTTAATCTTCATCGTCCCCAACTTACTACACTCCACTGGCAACAGCCAAAGTTAGGCGCGAAAACTGTTACTCGATACCCAGTTCACACCACTTCAAAGCCAGTCTGTACCGTGACCCTCCGCAAACACCGCCACGTCAACATCCGTCCTTCTGGCACGTAAAATATTTATTCTTACTTTTTTATGCTATCACATCGTACTACTGTTTTAATTCTTCAAAACTCCTCTCTCTTTGTTTTTCGGTTGGTTTGGCATGAGGGATTAAAATCACGGGAAACGGAATGAAGAAAAAAGAAACATTGTAATTTTTTATTCATCATTGGATATTATTTTTCTTTTGAAAAAAGAAATAAAAATGAAAAAAAAAATTATTTGAATTCAGATTATCATACAACATTTAAAAAACTCTGAATGTTAGTGAATAATAAGTACCTTATCAAAGCGCTAAGGAAAGCCCTTTATAGTTTCTTTTTTGTCGTTTCTTCCCAGGGCGTATTGTGATTTCTTTTGAAAATTTCGCGGATTCCTAACCGTTCTTTTTTTATATTTTTTCCCATCTGGTCTGTTTGTGGAATGCAGTTACAGTTTACCAGTTAAGAAATTGGCTTCGCGTTATGTTTTACGTAGTGGTGTTAAAGAAGAAACCTGGTTTGTGTCAGTTAGAATTCTATTTTTACACATTCCAATTTTTTTATATTTATATAAAGATATTTTTGGAACTTTTATATCGAACAGTTGAGGCTTCTTTTGATGCGGTAGTTGGAATATGAGACTACACATATTGGTAGAAATGTCTGCTCCTAAATGGCTTTGCTGATGGCTTAAATTCAACAAAATGTTTCCGTTTCTTTGTGTTTATGATTTTCCAAAAAATTTATTTTTTAGAAGAAACGGAATTAAAGAATTTTCTTCAGATTTATTTTATAAACAAAAGAAATACTTTAAGTGAAAACAAACAGCAGCAGGCAAGGCCTGCAAGTAATTATTTCCAATCAAAGCAGCACATCTCAATTTATAATCCTCCTAGGCTTGAAGGATTTCATAAGGATTATAAATGAAAAGTGACGCTATGAAGAATCTTATAGCTCAGCTTCATTAAACGCAATAATGCTTTAATCTAAAAATAAGAAGTAAAACAGACAAGTAAAGATTGCAAACAGACTAGTGAAGATTATGCAGGAAAAAAAATTATTCGTCGGCAACAGTTGGTTTAATTTTCACTAAATCAGCGAAGTAACTTAGGCGGATTTTACAGAGCTAAAAATTCATAAAAAATGTAATTTTGATTCTTGCACCTTATGACGTTCTCGAGGTGGTTAATGCATTTTGTATCGAATAAGAGAAATATAATCCCTTATAACTCTCAGAGTTCGATCTATTTATATCATTACTTATTTCATGGATGATTAGATTCCTCCATTAAAGATCACCATGGCTTATGTCGAAAGGAATAGCAAAATAGGACGACAAGTAAAGAAAACAAATAGAACTAATCTTGTTAATTGAATGAAAGATTCGCATTTTCAGTACAGGAAGCATTTACTGTTTGGATATTGCATTAAAATTCTATAGAATAAAGCGCTTCGTTCTGCGTTGACTAGATTTTTCCAAGAAAGTTGAAGAATCATAATTGAATTCCATTTCAAAATTCCGCATAGAGAAATCATATTTTTCGGGAGGTTAGAAATTTGCACAAAATTGCGATAAATTTATTTTTGAGTAAAAGATAATTTAAACAATTCTCTTATGGCAAACTTTCTTCTTTTCTCATCTTCTTTTGTTCCGAGAGAAGAAAAACTCTACAAGTTTTCGCTACTTTAACCTGTTATGCACAGGAAGCGAGTTTGCCAATATCACTTGTTAGTCTCGTAAAGTAGAGACAGGCAGCTTGAGTAATACTAATTATGAAGAGCTGCTGGATAAGCTAAAAGCGTCCTGGCTTATTGCATGCAGTGGAATTTCTATGAGATGGAGCATTTTTAGAAATGACGAATCGTATGATTTAAAATAAACATTTATTAGACGACCACATTTAAGAACATATTTACATATCACATCTTTTAGTAAAGCAACAGCTTACAGCTGAAGTCTCCCGAGGAGAGAATGCTTAGAGAACCGTAGGTCTATCTCCTTCTCCTCTTTCCTTCTCCAATGACATAGTAGAGACATGTATATATACTCTAATAATCATCTACACATCAGCTGTGGGAATCGGATAGACAACGTCATACGATTCTGATTAAATAGCTGCTAAAAATGGAAAGATGCAAGCTTCTTATCTTAAAATGCAGAATTTCCCAACATAACCCTTTCGGTCCTAATGCGGATATACGTTCTGAAGATTAGACTCCATTGCCTATTTGGTAAATAAATCCCACTTTTACATATTTTGTCAACATTAACCCTCTCACACCGAGCGCATATTCCCAATATGAATTTTATGGGGTATTTCATTTGCGTGCGAAATCTCTTACTATTGACTATTTTAAAAGACAAAGAGAAATAGACGAATGAGAGGCAAACACAAATTTGTCATTTATCAACCACTATAAAAAATAAAGAATAATCGTTTTCTCAATTCTATATTTCCTGTTTGAGAATTATATTTGCATATAATTAAATTCAACAAATTTAAATAAGAAACATAAAGTAACGACATTCATTTAAAATTTTGGATATACTATATTCTCTAATACAATATTGTTACAAAGATGTAATGTCGCTTTCCTGCCTCGCTGATCTTATAAGGGAGGGAGTTTTACAGGGTGAAGCATGGAGTGACGGGCAGCGACCATGCCTGAATCCCTGACCTTGGTCACGAATTTGGCGACTTTGACCAAAAATCGACGATACCCGAAAATGCTATTACTTTCTCGATATTTCCATTAGGGGCTGAGATTGAGGTTTCTCCTGAAAATTCTATGTGACGTCGACGTCACGGCCTATCGGGGAGAGTATAAAAAGACAGCACTTGGATCACATGGTGTGTGTTGATCGACTGGAACGACTTTGGAGTTTCTTCTGCAGTGCCAGCCGGAAAGCCGGTGAGCTGAGCGACATTGAAAGTGCTGTTGCTGTCATTATTAGTGAATTGTTGTCTGTTTGTGCTGCTAATCTGTACAAGAGTTTTTGTTCCTGTTACCTGTGCTACATGTTTTTCCTTCATATTTGAGAATAAACCTTAATTCTCCATGCTGGACTGTTAACACCATAAACCCACAGGACAAATTTCGTAACAGTATATGAAAAACTTCAACTCTTAAACACTCTTTCTCTACTCTTTTGCAGTTATTACTCATTTCTCACATGCTCTACATTATAATGCAAAATAAAACCTATGAAACTAATCTGCACTTTACAAGTTTCTGTTTGGCAGGAACGAAATCTTCGCTAGTTTGAAACTCAGTTCTTTGTTTTTTTACGTCTCCGGCCATCTATCCAAATCGTCAGTCGTGTTGCTTCAAAACTAGACGTAAATATAACTAAACTAAACCAAAACGTCATGTTGTCACTTAAAATAATCAGAGAAAAAATTGCTTATAAATATATTCCGCTTAAAAAGGTTGCGGACGTGAATGCTATAGCATTCATTTTCATTGAGATGCCAAATGATATTGTGACAAATTCGTCTTGTGGGTGTACGTGAATGCAGTCCAATAAGCAGGATTACAAAAATAAAGCTCTTTATTTTACAGGTATTCTAAGCAAAGAAACGTAACACAAATATTAAAGCAGCACTTGTAAAAATTCACAACAGAGATTACCATTAGATCTCAACACAGCGCTCAAAGGTTTCCTATTAGCTCACCAGCTTGCTTGCAGATCAAAATCCAACTGACTCTTCTTGGCTTGAGAGCTTGCCTTTTATACTTTTCAACAGGAAGTGACTTCATTACGTAGGAAGTGACATAATCTGTAGAAAGTTCATGAAACCAGTAGAAATATAATGAAAGTTCGAGGTCCTTCTAGAGAATTTCTTTTGTCGCCAAAGTCTCCAACTTTGTCGCGAAGTCGCCAAAATTGTCGCCAAGATTAGCATCTCAGGGAAACGACTTTATAACTTTGTAACTTTCAATAATAATATTCCATAATATTCAAATTTATAAGCCGCATTCTCGTGCATTCAATTCTATATAACATTAATTTCTTGAAGTTATTAAGCACTTTAACCCTCTTATACCGAGCGAGGCGGTCCGGGGCGGCGTAAAATTTTCCCCTTAACAGCGATGAACGCCGGTATGAGGCGTTTCGCTTCTTTGGAGGGGAGGTAAGGTTATGAAATCGTTTAGGTGATCAGCGGGGTATGGGGTCCATTCATCCTTGCCCAATTCTGCGCGCTTTAAGAGAAGGTTACAGGAGGGGTGGTGTGGAAAATGACCACCCAGGTGGGAAGAGTCCAATTCATGTCGCATCCTTCCAAAAAGGCTTGGTTTTAAAGGGAGAGGAAAAAAGTCAACTCGGGATTAAAGTGTTAAAGCAACGTTATCTGATTCATTGGGTATTTTTATTTTGTTTTGTCTTGTCCGCGAACGTTTTAAAAATTAAGGAGTTTTTTCCTAATATAAATTCCTATTAGGTTACTCTAACACCACTCCTTTTTAATGTTATGCACATTAAAATACTTATTGAAGTCGATTATAAATAAGAGAAGCGTCCATTTTTCCCGCAAGAGTCCGCTTGGTAAACACACTGATGCAACCATAATTTGAAAGAGTTACAGTGGTTTATTTTTTAAACACGCAATTTCATGTAACTACTACTATGTTGTCACATAATATGGAACGAATTGATGTTTTTGACAAAAGTGGCGCCGGATAAAAATTAATAATGCAATCAGGTACAAGAAACGGCTTAAATGGCACAACAGGAAATTAAATTATTTCGTCCAGAAAGCTGTCCCGTCTATTCCATTAAAAGTGCCCTCCGTTGTTTCCTTTCTTTGAGTTAATTTTAGAACATCAATAATATTAGGTTATTTTGAGACTTACATTCTTGCTAATTATTTTTGGAGAAAACTAGTGTTTCTAGTTTGTTCTTCACTGAGTGAAAGGTTAGATAAATTTAGA
>BGPR01012486.1:13320-44783 GCA_013235015.1 Araneus ventricosus
AATTAGCCTTGAATAAATACAACCTATAAGATTGAGACAAAACAACGAAATCTCAGAATGTGTATTTTGGAGTTGGTTGTCTATTATAAAATTGTGTCCAGGTCATCACATCTGAAAGAACTGGAATGAAGAATTTGTTTCAAAAAGAACATAGTCTGAAATGGAAAATTTTTTATTTACTTTTTACTTTTTCGTATACGAAGTATACAAAGAGAAAGTATTGTAATCGTCAAAAACTTCGAACTCGAGATTTTGACGAATCTCCATGTTTTAGACCTCCCTGAGTCCGAAAAACACAATTTTGGAATTATGTCTGTCTGTGAACACGATAACTCGAAAACTATTAGAGCTACGGGAATGAAATTTGGTATGTGGTTTTTAAACATAATTTGTAGGTTTCTTTCAAATTTTGGACAAAATCAGTCAACGGGAAGTCTGTCTGTATATCCACGGTCATGTGAACACTATAACTCAAAAACTTGAATAGCTAGATGGATAAAATTTGGTACACAGTTTTATCGTCATGAATGTAGGTCCGTATAAAATTCTCGGTTAAATCCGTCGAAGAGTTGACTGTCTGTATAATCGCATACTTGTAAAAATTGTATCTCCTAAACCCATTGGCTTAGATAAATAAAAATTGGTATGACGTTTGCTAATATTAATTATAGATCTATGCTCAAATCTTGTTTCAATCCGTTGAAAAAAAGTTGTCCAAATTGCATATTTGGTTCAAAATGCACATTGCGACTGCGTGTTGGCGAGCGTTTCGCTTATTTTACTCAAGTTAGCATAGTTGGCATTTGATCTTGGCGAAGGAAATTGTAGCTTCGGACGCGCTTCGGAAATTATGGCAACCCCCTCAACCCGAAAGTTCGTTCTGGACATTCACCAGATGGAAGGTATGGCGAAATCTTGCTTGATAAATGTAGTAAGATTTCGTTCTCAAACACTTTAAATAAAGTTTTCTATCTCATCGCGCGTAAAAATTGAGAACTTACGCAATTTTTTTTCATTGTTATCATTTTCCTTTTACACATAATCATAAAAATGGGCGCAGGTCATTTTAAAATTATAATGACTCAGAGTTTAGGAAGCAAACGGGACAAATAGTATACGGCACGTGTGGAAGCCCTAGTTAGAGGGAAAATGACATCTTTTCGGGAAGTATACGAGAAAGTTTAGGGGAGACCACTCCCGCTGATTACTTTCTCGTATACGAAGTATACAAAGAGAAAGTATTGTAATCGTCAAAAAATTCGAACTCGAGATTTTGACGAATCTCCACGTTTTAGACCTCCCCGATTCCGAAAAACTCAATTTTGGATTTATATCTGTCTGTGTGTCTGTGAACACGATAACTCGAAAACTATTAGAGCTACGGGGATGAAATTTGGTATGTGGTCTTTAAACATAATTTGTATGTTTCTATCACATTTTGAACAAAATCCGTCAGCGGGAAGTCTGTCTGTATGTCCTCGGTCATGCGAACGCTATACCTCAAAAACTTGAATAACTAGATGGATAAAATTTCATACACAGTTTTATCGTCATAAATGTAGGTCCATATAAAATTTTGGGCCAAATCCGTCAACGGGTTGACTGTCTGTCGGTCTGTATATTCGCATACTTGTATCTCATAAGCCCTTTGGCTTAGATAAATAAAACTTGATATCGCGGATGCTAACATTAATTATATATATATCTGTGCCCAATTTCCATCTCAATTGGTTGAAAAACAGGTGTTTAAATTGCATATTTAGTTCAAAATGCACATTACGATTGTGTGTTGGCGAGCGTTTCGCTTATTTTACTCAAGTGAGTATGGTTGGCGTTTGACCTTGGCGGAAATTGAAGCGAGCCGCAAACACGCGCTTCGGAAATTATGGCAATCCCCAAAACGAAACTTCTTTTTGTTATTCTCCAGATGGACTCCTGTGATTAACCACAGGTGTAGTGAAATGTTGTGCGATATCTATAGTAATGGTACAGATGTTAAGATTTCGTACTCAAAAGCGTTAAATAAAGTTGTGGTACCTCAGCGTGCGTAAAAATTGTGAACATACGCAATTTTTTTGCAAAATATTAAGTTTTTTCGAATTCATAAATTTTATATGTTTCATTGTAAATCACCATTCATAATTTGTTTTTCAAAATAACCAGGCCTTGAGTAAATACCCCAAAAATAATTAACTACCAACTGGGTATTTACCCACCCACATTACTAGTTGTATGCGAGAAAGTTTCGTGGAGGTCACTGCCGCTGGTTTTCATTATCAATTCATTAGACTGTTCAGCAAATTTTGTTTACGTTCAAAAATAGCATAAATGCAGTAGTAGTATCATACAAAATTAAAAAGACATTGTTTCCAGAAAGAAAATAGATGCAAAAATATTTCATGCTTCTTTAAGTTGGACTTGGAACTGTTAATTAACATCTAAATTAACCGACGCACACAATGTTTTATTCATCGCCGTTATAAAATTTCCACTTATCGGGGTTTTGTTATGATTTCCAAGTTCATCATCTTGATAATGCGTTGATATTATTAAAAGATATATAGCTTGCTGAGACCAATTACTTTTGGAAGACCATCACTTGATTGGTGCTTTAACTTTACGTAACATTTTAAAAATTATTATACGGGTAATCACAGCATAGTAAGCAACTTCATAAACTAAACACATATCCACCAAAATCGATGTTGGCGCATAATATCCTGCAATTTGCTCCAGCTGATATCATTTACGTTCTAACAGCTCTTTTTTTAATATACAGTAAAACCCCGGTTAACCGAACTCGGGTTATCCGAAATGCCTCTGAAATAGCAAATCAAACCAGCGGGAGTGTTCTCCCCTTAACTTTCTCGTATACTTCCCCAAAAAGGTGCCGTTTCCCCTTCCCCCGCGCGGCTAAAAAAATCCGAACCTGTTATTACCCAGAATCCAATGACTAGCAGAAGTTTTTCATTATAGTGATTGAAAAATATCTAGGTAAAGAATGTCAAAGAGATGCGTAACGATTTTGCTCTCTTACCGGCTCAAGGAAAAACTGACGTAATTCGCTACTCCGCAATGAAATTTCGCTCTGTTCTTCCAGTATGCATGCGCGTGGAGATAAAGGATTCTCTTCAAAAGTAAAATATACAGACCGACAGACAGTCAACCCTTTGACGGATTTGGTCTAAAATTTTATATGGACCTACATTCATGATGATAAAACTGTGTACCAAATTTCATTCATCTAGCTATTCAAGTTTTTGAGTTATAGTTTTCGCATGACCGCGGACAGACAGACAGGCAGACTTCCCGTGGACGGATTTTGTCCAAAATTTGATAGAAACCTCCAAATTATGTGTCAAGTTCACAAACCAAATTTTATCCCTGTATGTCTAATAGTTTTCGAGTTATCGTGTTCACAGACAGACATAATTCCAAAATTGTGTTTTCCGGACTCAGGGAGGTCTAAAACGTGGAGATTCGCAAAATCTCGAGTTCGAATTTTTTGACGATTACAACACTTTCTCTTTGTATACTTCGTATACGAGAAAGTAAAAATACGCTTGTACTATAAGGAAATAATCGCGAAGGCGGGAATTTTTTGCAACCGTATCCCCACCTTCTTTTAAACTTCACCAAGAAGGTTAGTGATCAATTTTAGAATGCTAAACTTTCAATTAATGGGTATTAACAATATTAATTACGATATTATTTACTTGTGCTTATCAGGCGCATTGCATCCGAACACACCTGCGCGACTATTGCATCCAACGGAGGGTTAACTTTAATAATTAGCGGGAGTGTTCTCCCCTGAACTTTCTCGTACACTTCCCCAAAAAGGTGCCGTTTCCTCTTTTCTCGCGTGACTAAAAAAATTCGAACGTGCTATTAACCAGAATCCAATGACTATCAGAAGGTATTTCATTATAGTGATTGAAAAATATCTAGGTAAAGAATCAAATTCAAAGAGATACGTACCGATTTTCCGCTCTTACCGGCTCAAGGACAAACTGACGTAATTCGCTCCATAGCATTCGCGTGCCCAGAAGATTGCTTCCAGTACAAATGCGCGTGGAGATAAAGGATTCTTTTCAAAAGTGAATTATACAGACCGACAGACAATCAACCCTTTGATGGATTTGGCCGAAAATTATATACGGACCTACATTCATGATGATAAAACTGTGTACCAAATTTTATCCATTCAGCTATTAAACTTTTTGAGTTATAGTGTTCGCATGACCGCGGGCAGACAGGCAGACTTCCCGTAGACGGATTTTGTCTAAAATTTGATAGAGACCTACATATTATGTGTAAAGATCGTATATCAAATTGCATCCCCGTAGCTCTAATAGCTTTCGAATTATCGTGTTCACAGACAGACATGATTCCGAAATTGTGTTTTTCGGACTCAAGGAGGTCTAAAACGTGGAGATTCGTCAAAAACTTGAGTTCGAATTTTTTGACGATTACAATACTTTCTCTTTGTATAGGGGAGAGTGGGGCACCTTGAACATAGGGGCACCTTGATCCATCGGCATTTATTCTTTTATTTTTATTTTCTCACACTAGATATTACCATAGTACTATCAACTAGAACTAAATAGATGATTCATACGAAGTATTGTTTATTTCGCTTGTTTGATGCCATTGTAGAAGGTTGTGTTTAAAATCCACATATGGGAATAAAATTTTACGGGTAAAATAACAGTTTATTTTCACTTTGATGAATGTCCTTTTAATTAGTTTCTTTTACTGAACAGATTGTAATGTCCCAGATGATTATTTGCATCATAGTTTTAAATGTAAGTCTTGCACCATAACTGTGTGAAAGTAAATATTTTAAAATGGCGGCGAATGGGGCACATTGAACCACGAAAAACAGGGCAGTTAGAACCCATGTTCAACCTGCCCCATTAGTAAAGTTATGTTTTGTTCAATGTATGGAAGATAATATTTATTTATTTATTTGATTTATGAATTTTACATTTCAAGACAGACATATATATAGCCTATTTGATTTAAATATCAAATAAAAACAATAATAATGAATTGAAATATAAAAACATTAAAATTTAAGTCAGTTTAATTTAGATAAATTTAAATTTTTAATTTAAATAACAAACCAAAAATAAAAAAATGCTCAAATAAATATGATGTTTACACAAAGTTTAAAAATGTTATTAATTTTTCATTATTAAATGTGTAAGAGTAGGCTAGTGTTTCAATTAGAATAAAAAATAATAAACCATTTTTTCGTCATTAACTTTGCTTTTACTGATACAAGGGACTTTTATATTAATTATTCAAGAATAAATAAACTTTGGATTCTAAACAGAAAACCCATTATTATGTAGGAAAAATAATTAATCTAACAAGAGAAGATGACAAAGTTGATATATATGAAGTTGATTTTTACAGACAATATAAACTGACTGGAAAATCTTTTAAACCAGACGTAGAAGATAAAAGTTACATAAGCAGAAATAACATTGTGATGCGCCTTCGGAAACCAACGACAACTGCTTCCACTAAGGGGGTTCGATCGATGTTGCATTTCAGTGTTGACATTAATCATTACAATTGTCAGTATATGTGTTCCTAAGTGTCCAGTGAAAGTGTTCAATGTCAATCCTAAGTGGCCAGTGGAAAGGCATTTATCACTTTTGTTAGTTTGTAGTGATATTTCACATGGGTTTAACCTGCCCCTCCTGGAGGTTCAAACTACCCCACCCAAAGGGGCACATTGATCCATTTGATATAATATTTTAAAAGTTAGTTTTCTCTATTTTCTTGACGCAGTAATTAATCGTATTTCTGGCTTTCATTTACTGATATAATAAAGTTTTTTTAGAACATAAAATTTTTCATATTTTACATTAGCTTTGAATGCACATGCAATAATATCTAAAACCTGTTCAAGGTGCCCCACTCTCCCCTACTTCGTATACGAGAAAGTAAAAAGAATAAGTATAGCCCACGAAGGAAGTTTTAAATTCGTTTTACACTCAAAACATTTCAAAATAGATACAAAATAGGAATAGATGTTCATGGCTTTACCAAGAAAATCGTTATCTGAATCGGATCCCCACATTTAGTTCGGTTAACTGAGGTTGTACTGTAGTTCATATATGGCAACATTAAGAGATAAAATATGAATATTTTCTTAACATATCTGAAAGTATACAAGTCATATAAAATTTCATATATGGAAATTTTATCATTCAACCATTTTTTCTTACTATTCCATTCGTATATCTTTAGAACTATTCTTTATGTTACAACCAGCCTACCTATACTTAATGCAACTATCTTATTCGCTATAGTAAATCATATAAAAGGAACTGAAAGTTTAAATTTCTGAAATTCTATTTCGCTGATACAAAATTCCAATGGTGAAAAATGAAAAATATTTCTGCCAACAGACGGAATATCAAATAAAATGAAACATTTGCAAGAGTATACATTCCCAATAAAATTGTACTGGATGAAGCTTTTTTTGAAACATCTAGATCAGAAGAAATTGAAAAAAAGATCCCAAATTTATTTAAGACAATGCGAACTAAGTTTAGTTTTTTTAATTTTAAAAAATGCTACCCTCTTATATGAAAGATGAATTTGAGCCTGTATTATAGTTGCCAAGTTATTTTCTGTTGAAAACTCTCGAAAGATTTTTGAAGAAAAACAGACAGCTTTTCCTATAAAGAAGAATCACCAAGTAGTTTCTAAGATAAACTGCAATATAGTAATAGTCAGGGAAGCATCATACTAAGAAACCAACGCATTTTATAAGAATTCAAAACAAAGCCCCTCATCCTATTAAATAAGTATCAGAGAAATTTGGCGCGTTTTTATTCAGTAAGAAGAAAAAAAAGAGGCAACATTTACCAGGAAGAGATTTATTGAAGACAATATCATATTTTTCCAAGTTGTTTTTCGGATATTTTCAATCACAAAGTTTGAAAGGTTTTCAAAATAAGGCAGATAATTTTTTCAAGAAAGAATCAACAGAAAGTTTCTAAGAATATCTGAAGTTTCGTATCTTGTTTGTTAAGCGGACATGATATTTCTTAACTTCTTCAACCAATAGTTAAAAGTAGAATATTTCTTGTGTCAACGGAATTTTTACGAGAAACTTTTAGAAACTGTTTGCTTCTAAGAATTTGCTCTGAAATATATTTATTGCAATACGAAACTGCAATCCGAAACTCGTGTCCTCGATATGTTTTCATTGGATTGAGAGGGAAAGAGTGGAGTGTCAGGAAAACTTTTGTATCGTACATTTTAAAAAAAAGTATTTTTCGTATTTTCTGACTGCTATGCATTTTTCAACATTTCTTCGAAGAATTATTTGCCGAGGCACGGTGACACTTAAACTTCTGGCAGGAAGAGACCTCTATAATATCGAATTAGACAAACTAAACGATATCACATCTTTTAACAATAGTTGAATATTGATTAGGTGATCAGATTGAATATCTTCGTAGATTTAGTCTATCGGCAAGGAAGCGAAAGATTCGGATAAATTTCTTAACACATGAAACAAGATTCCCTACCCATATTTCCTAAAGCATCAAAAATTAATTCCGTTGATAAATATTTCTTTAGATGTTTAACGATTTATAATTTGTGGTCTGACAACTTTGCAAGGTATTCGGAAACTTTTTGCAGAATAGGAGTATACTTTTAATGAATGAAACGAAGCTTTGGAAGTGTAATGTTGGTGCTCCACAGGGATGATGGGCTGGGCCAATCCTTTGACTTTTAATAATTAATGAAGCATTAAGTAAATTTGAAGTAGACACTTAAGTCAAAGTTGAGGTCTTCGTGACGATTTGACTAGAAAAAGGCATGGAATATGGGTAATTTTTTTATATTTAAAACCCACACCGGTTCGGCCTACACGAAAGGGTGTACGGCCTTCAGGAGACCGGTGGGGAAATATAAAATCAATACAAAAATAGCAATATTACATGACACACAAAATCATCACAGAACGTTACAAATGTTACAAGAAAGGGTCAACAATAAAATAAATAAAGTAACGTAAAACATACACTGAATAGATATTTAACTTGGAGAGAACCATAAATTAATTTAATTGTTTGATTTTTATCACCGGATCTGGAACCAAAATTAAAAATATTCAAAACTCTCAAAAAGAAGGGGCCCCAGTATGCATCCAAATGAGCAAAACAAAAGCACAAGCTCAGTACAAGACACCAGTAAAAAGAAGGAGGCAATAAATTTAAAAAACATATATCATTAAAAAACCCACAAAAGAGCATCAAAAACAGACCCCGTGGTCTCTCACCAGTCTAGAAAACAATAAAATCCATCTAAGTACACGTCAGTCAAACAATAAAAATACAAGAACAGAAACAGCAAAGGAATATGGATACTAAAGACTGATTTACAACGAAGGTTTTATTATTTTCAGGTTCTTCTATATTAGCATTCCTGCAGTTTCTCTGTAAGATTGCTAATGCATGAAAGTACAGCATGTGACAGAAACTAGAAACTATTAAAAATACTTTAAAAATTCCTGATTTCCGAAAAATATAGTTTCCCTTAATTAGAAAAGTTCTGTGCAAGGGCCACAATATAAATATCGAAAGAGAAGCATTAGTTGCAAAATCCAAAAATACAGTGATGCTCTACCAGCCAAGATACATCCTTAACGGTTCACGAATTCTCATAATTCCAAAGTCATAGATGATTCAGTTTGCCTCTCTGGTTTAATTCATTGATTCCTCCTTTCATCGATGCAGAATTCTTTATTGTGTGGTGAAGGCTAAAGACATGAACATCGAAATGGCTTCCTAAAGCAAATGAATGTAAAAAATTATAATAAATTAATGTTTTCAAAACACTTTAAAATATTTGCATGTACAGCGTACGGGCTACCCAATAAGCTGACCGTAACCACTTCGGCCCTGCCGTCCTAGTATTCGGACACATCTTTAAATTACTCTAGATTCCACATTTTAAGAATTTAAACTTCAAAGCCCTAGGTCCTGCTAATTATGCATTCAAGTATAGCAAGATGCTTTTATTTCTGCTGAATAATTGGTAGCATAGTCGTATCAGAGAAAATAATGATCGTCTGCAGTCAAAACGCAAGTGCATATTTTTTGAGTCCACAAAAACATTATTATATTTAATCCTCTGCTTTTTCAAAAAATTCCATATATGTTGTAAATAAAAAAATAAATTATGTATAAACCATACTATTTCTGCCTAATTCAGTGCTTCTCACATAAAAATAATGAGAAATTGCACTACAAATGAGAATCAAACATTTGTTCTATTAATAGGACATCAGAGCAAACAACATGATTTTTTATACTTGTTTTATTATTAGAACACCAGGTGTCTATAGTACAAAACTTTTACTTTGTTTTCCAGTTAACGATATTTCTTCTAAAAAACACTGTGTTGGATGTAAATTTTGCATATTTTGCAGTTATTATTCAATTATTAACTATTAAAAGTGATGCAAAATTGAAAACGGAGGGACGAGGTAGTTCAGATAAATGTGTTATATAACCTGGCAAAATCTCTGTAGTGAAATGGTACGGCAATCGAGCTGACGTAGTTAAAAAATGGAGCAAAAAAGATTTCACTTTTGTTGAAGTTTCTAGATCTGAAATTGTAAAGTTTTACAATAAAAGTATGAGGGAGGGTGGACAAGCATGACTTATTAATGCCATTGTACCAAACGACTATAAGGAGCAAAAAATGAACCCTCTGCATCATCTTTCATTATTTTATGGCTATAATAAATTCGTGGTCATGGTACAAAAGAGATGTAAATTGTTCTGGAATTCCTCAGAAAGACTAAATAGATATATTGGATTTCACATTTCAAATAGCAGAAGCTCTCTGATTTCAAATCAGTCAGCGGCCCCTACCAAACCCGGGCGTCAATCAGGTAACAGCCCTGCTGTACCACCTCCAAAGAAAAAGTTAAATCTGTCAGACCTTGCAATGACGTGAGATTTGATGGGATAAACCATACGATTGAGGCTACAAAGTAGCAATAAGTTCAAAGCAACAAAGATGCAAATTGAAAGGTAGTACTTTAAAAATTTCATCTTTTTGTGATAAATGTAAAGCATATTTATGTCTTCATGCTCAAAGAAATTGTTTCAAATAATTTCATTCAAAAAAATTGTAAATTGAACTTAAAATTAAAAACATTCTTTTTACTTAATTGAAGTCTGGTGTCCTATTATTAGAAAATTTTTTAATTAGTTTGCTAATTGACAAAAAATTATGATATTTCATATTTATGTTACTTATATATATTATAGCATATTTAACCACTCACTGGTTTTTTTATCTGCCCTGTACATAATTCAGGGTCGAAGGAGTTAACCGCTTTTCCCGTAACGATGTACGAGCGTCGACACTCTCTCCTTTCCTTTTCCGTTTTGCCCTGAATTTTTAAGTCACGTGACAACACTACAAAAATTTACCAATAGATGGAGTGATTGTCCATGTCACTGAAATGCTTTCCTTCCTCTGTCGTTGAAGAGGTTTTATTTTTTAACCGCCGAGTTACAGAACCTTGAATTTATGTAGCGAAAAAATATGCTTTTTTTGGTGAAAGCTTCTGGCAAAAATATTGACCGGTTAAGGGGTTAAATTTTGAAAACATTTTGTCTTCGAAGCCTAATGTGGAAAAACATAACCCCCCCTTTTTTATTAAATAAAATGAAACACTGTCAACAATAAATAAATTATTCCGAAATTCCATAATAATTAAATTATATATAAACAGAGATTAATCTAAAATTTAAGGAAGTTTGAAAAATGGAAGAGTTTTATAGGTACATATATTTGTTATTTTCAAAATTATTACAAAATTACAAACAAAAACGATGGGAGAAGAAACTTCTTTGAATGCACATAATTCTCCTACAAACTGTGATGCACCATAGTGTCCTTAGTTTATTTAAGCGAAAGTTGACCTTCTACAACAAATCGAGATGGTCGGACATCAATAGACCAGACGCAAAGGGAGAAGCATACATAAACCAACAGATTGATAGACAGTTCAATACCATTATTAGAAAGACCGATCTCTCAAAATGATTCATTCCTTCTGGCACTGATTCCCAAACCTTTGACCCGCCAGTCTCCCTTGTTAGAGAAATATTAAACCCCGAACCAAGCACAATACTCTTCAGAGACCAGAGATCGCCCAAAGCATTCTTGATGAAATACCAACCATTGTTCGACGTCGCTCGAATCTGGCGAGCCCACAGATAGACGTAATATGCAAAGAGTTATTATTAGCGATCCTTTTGAATCAAAAGGCTGTGGCATTCAAGAGGATCTGCTAATACCTGAAGCGCTTTTGATAAGTAGAGAGCTTCTAATGAGCATTTTGAGTTCTGGATTATTTATTTGTTTGGGTGTAGTTTCTGATCGAGATGATTTAGAAATTCGGTTCTAATGACACCTCTTTCAAAACGTCTGATGTTCTTGTCTAGCAGTTTTTAACAGTTTTGAGTTGATTGATGAACTAGTACACCTTTCCTCTCGTTACAGTGATAGTCGGTCGAACTTTCTTGTGAGATAAAATAAAGTCAAATTTCAATCGTTAATAACTACCAGACTAATAATGCGAAACGAATGGTTGACCCCACGACGGATAGATCATATCTGTAAGAGTTTGAAGCATAGTATTTGTTCTGCCTGTGGCGTCATCAAATGGTGTAGGCGCATGCGCGTGATTGTTATGAATTAGCTTTATGTAAGATTATAAATCAGTGTAGCGTGGAAAATCGTTTAGCTAGGAGGTTGATTCTGATGCCATTTCATAGATTTTGAGGAGTATTAACTAGTACTCAAAAGTGAGACACTAAAAATATTTATCAGATTATAAGTTAAAAATAAGGTATTAAATCGATAATTTCAAACTCCGTATGTTTTTTATTATAACATGAAGAGGTTTCTTTCGAGTAGTATAATGGTTACAGAATAGATAAATCACAAGTTTATCTCATGTAGCAAGAGTCTGTGGTAACTTGTGATTTATCTATTCTGTAACCATTACACTACTGTGTGTAAATATTGTATTAAAGAGATTGATAATTAAATTACATATTAATACGAAATACTTGTTTCATGAATTTACCCCGACGTTTTCACGAAAACTCTACGGCGTGGACCCGAACTGGGCCTTTATGTTTTTTCAGAGTGTTTTTAAGAGAATAGCTTGATACGAGTTTGGGGGGAAATGTTTTTGTATTGTTATCATACATTGCTATTGTTAATAATAAATAATTACATTCCTTTTTCTGTGTGCGTGTAGGCATGAGAAATTTCACAAATCTTGCAAAAGCAAGTTCTAACTTTTTCACTCTTTCTTGTGCGACAGAAATCGCATCGTCTTTTCGGAATGTCCGAGGGCCCCTCTTCAATTGATCGCTGCTTGATGTTTTTGAAAACCTGTCTATTGTGTATAGTACATAGCTTCTTTCTGTTTTATTTATGTTTATACGTTTAAATAACATAACTAGCCTATAAACGTCAAACTACAAGCCACAGAAATTTACAAATGCCAGAGCGTAATGAAATTTATACAGGAGCAACTTCAAACAATCCTTAACCCTCCTAGCGTCAGGCCCGAGATATATGCGTGAACTGTTTCCTCTCATAACGGCAGACACGAGATCGTCTCGGGGAAGAAAAGTTCCATATAAGTGTCAGACCCGAGATTTTCCTTCTACAAGTTTTTCTCTTCCCTCCAGGTGTCACGCGGCGACATAATGAGAGGGAGTGTCTGTGGTCAGGGGAGGGTCAGTATGACAAACTTTTCTGAGAATACTCAAAGAAGTGTCTTTTAACAAAGGTTTTTGTTCCAAAGAATCGAGGTCAGACGTTATCTGTCATTGCCAAACGATAACAGGTCTAATAGCCCCTCTACGGCGCGAAAATGACCACAAAAGGTGGTTGAAATCCTTTTGTCCGAAACCTCACAACTTGGAAAAGAACCTTCTCTTTCAGCGTGACAATTACGTTAAACGTAGCAATATCAAAGCCTAACGGCTGGAGGGTTAACATATACAGAAAAATGCATTCGAATATTTACTTCACATGAAAACTTAGCGCGAACATACATACATGAAGACGTACCGGACATTCTGAATCAGAAATGATATGATCTACACCTCAAAGGTTCTCGAACGTTCTTAATCGCGTTTCCTATGTAGAGATTTATAGTAATCTTTTCTCTACTTCCTTCTAATGAATTTTGAAATTGAAATCGTAAATAAAATCAAAATATTTTTGTGTTATTTACAAAAAGTGTGATGAATAAAAACAGTTTTATGTGTGTCACAAATGCTATAGTTTAGTTATATGAGCGTCCCGTTTTGAAGCAACACGAGGGTTATTTGGAGATGGACTAAATAATTTTGAACCGCTGTCGGATGATGAAGACGACGTCTGAGCTGGTATACCCTCTCCAAACTTCAGCACACCAGATGGAAGACGTTTGGTCACTGCGTATGCTTTGGCGTGCAACAGGCTCCATTTACGGAGATTGGGAATTGTGGTGGAATTGAGTTTCGAACCTAGAATCCTCTGGCCCTGAAATCGTGCTGATTAATCTGGTGTCTGTAGTGCCGACTTCCTTCCTTCCTGTTAGGATCCCCAACACTTTGCCGCCAAGAACGGAGATGAGGGAATATTTGTTTTGGTTGAGCAATGACGCTTTTAACGAGTGACATGCGCGAATGCGTGGAAATTAATCTTTTCATCAGCAACGCAACGTGATTGAAACTACGGAGTTCCGCTTTGTGAGAAAAATTAACTTGCATCTCCACATTATAATTTGGAAAAGGGAGTTTATAATTTTTAATTTATCAGAACCGAAAAAAGACAATGGAGATAATTTCGAAAATTAAAAAGAGAGAAATGCTCTCTAGATGCTTTAGTGAAGAAGTTAGGTGAATAAAAATTCTTTTCATCGGCGTTTTGCACATCACGCTATATTGCGCCTCGCTTCGATTGGACTGTTTTGTTCATCTCTTCGATATGCTTGGTAGATTCATTCGAGTTTCAATAAAATTTTATTTGGAATTCTGCGATTTGAATATCGGTTCAGTACTGTGTATGTTAGTCTGTGTGTTTCGTTTCTCAATGAATAAGCGAAGCTACGAGTATTCCGCTATGCTGAAAGCGAAGCCGCTGATGTTTTTTTTTAAGTTAAAAAATTTGAGTGGTATACACTTGAAATGCCGCAGGTATTGCGTGCTCAATCCCTCCTTTTCAGGTGACTCATGCGCAAGAAAGCAATAAAAACTGCACTGCACATCCAAAACAGTATCTGGCGATGGCAAATGAAATTGCTCCAAGAAAAAAACTGGCGAGAAACATGTGCGCATTGTAAACTCCAGGTTCACCGTCGTGATTTTACCACTAGGCCACCGCGGACTTTCACGCGTGTTGTAATCTAAATGCTTGAGAAGTAATTCTAGAGTAACTAGACCGTACATCGTCCCATATACCTGAACGACCAGCCGTCAATCATTATGCGCTGTGCTCTCTGCAAAATAAGTTCTGTTTAGCGTGCTTGATAAAACAATCTGACCCATAACCGTGGGTGTAAGGTCACATTGTTCTCATATATCTGGTATACCCGCCCGCAAGGAGGCGTATTGCCATTTTACAAACTAAACGCACTGGCAGCTGACGTCACTAGACAGAACTAATCCCGCTCTTGTAGAGAACAGACTTGTGCGATTGAGTGATGCTTGAACTACTACGATGATTTAACATTATTTGATATGAAAGGGCAGCAACCGCCCTCCTAATTCTTTTACTTTATCTCTCTCTTTTATGTTCGTCCCGTCTAAATGTTTGTGCCGTCATCATTAAATATCTAAACTACCAACTGTGTTCTCATCTGTCTATGAAACTGCATACTTCACCTCACATTAGAGCTAGGCTTCTATGCCACATATTTTAGATATTGTTAATCTATATCTCTGTCTCTCTTTCATACACGAGCGAGCTTTATTTGTCCATATGACTTTTTACATTAATTGATTTGTAAGATTATAGTCCCGTTTTGGAATACCACAAGGGCATTTTCAGGATGGACTTGTTATTTTGAAACGTGATATGTTCGACACAAATTCAGCCGTAAAATTAATTAAATCAAAAAGTTTACGACTACTTCAATTTCCACGGGATGGGAGTGATTTGAGAGATGGGAATACGATTTCTGGAACTATAATTTTTGAAGCAATATTCATATTTAAAGAAGAAAAGGCCACTGTAACACACAGCCTTTATTTACGATAGCGGAATCGACACTGATTTATTTACTCTCTACGTACAAAAAATAGTAAGTTGTTGCCACTCAATTTAAACAAATCAGTAGTTATTTACAACGTTAAAAATGTTTCCAAACACATAGTTGGCAGAATAGTCAGGGCATTTGTCGAGGGCGACACCTAAACCTAAAACCCTCCCTTTCCAAACTCACCCTTTTCAATTCTTGATTGAATTCTCTTTGATTTTTTGTTTATTTCTTCTCTGTGTGTCTTCATTTAATTTTTGCATTTTTTGTTTTTTTCATTACTTTTAAATATATATTTATATACATTTATATATTTTTGGTGTTCTAAAGAATTGCTCTTCAAACATTTTAATAACTTCGAAATGTTTCATGTTTATATGTATGTAAGGTTGGAATTTTGTGATTTTTCACTCACTTCTTAATGCACTAGAATTCTCAAATTTTGTATATCTATTGGATCTTGATGGCAATCCAGTATTTTAATAATTTTAGAGCTCTCAATTATCAATTTAAAAAAAAAACATCCGCATAATTCCGTTTGCACTCGGTAGGTTTCAGTGGCGCAATCTATAGTATTTTTGAGAACTAAAATACTTTACACAGTAATTTAAATGTTTCAATAAAATAAAACTAGAAAATAATAAATATAAAAAAACTTTAAAAAAAACCGCTTTTACCAATGCATTAAAAAAGAAAATTTTTTCTCAAAAATCTGGAGGTCAAAACAAAAATCGTAAAAGTGTGAGGCGCTGAGAACAACAGGAGAAAGATATAAATCCACAATGATTATCATAAGAAACGAAATGTTATTAAACATTCATCATATGAAATACATTGTAAATTTGATTACAATTCTAATTTACTTACAGCATTTCTACTTGCGCCTCAAGCTTTTTCCGATTTTTGTTCCGACCTTCAGATTTTTGAGAAACAATTATTTATTTCTTTTTTAACGCATTGGAAAAAGCCTTTAACTTTTTTTCAATTCCTACTATTAGTTCATACTCTCCCTATATATATTTATATATCTTGTTCAAATTTTCAATCGTTAATAAAATATTTTTTATTCATCCACTCAAGTTCAAATACATTTTTTAAAACTTGTAGTGGATGACACTTGATGTTAATACAGTTTTTTCAAAATTTTTCTTTTTTTTAAATTTTTCTTTGTTGACCTAAGAAGGAACTGACTTAAATTTTTTTTATATTACTTGCTTATATTTATTATCTATACTTACTTCTGTAAGCCCCGTGTTGCATATTTGTGGAGCACGAGAGTTTCTCTTGTTCAATAATAAATAAATACCAGCGGGAGGCCGACTGACTAAACGTGAACCAGAACTTCTCGTGGAACTGAGATTCAAATTCGCTATCCTGTTACCAGGTTGCAGCATCCTCAAACATTTTATGTTAAAAACTTACAGACACCATGATATGTCCTTGTCTTTTAGGCATTGCGAATA
Organism: Araneus ventricosus; assembly: GCA_013235015.1. NCBI lineage: Eukaryota > Metazoa > Arthropoda > Arachnida > Araneae > Araneidae > Araneus > Araneus ventricosus. Next base: position 30,106 of record BGPR01012486.1, read on the forward strand.
TTTTTAAGGCAAATTTCGGGGCTGATTTGGGATATGTTTGTTTGCCTCTGGGTTTTTGATTGTTCTATTCATTGTTCAGATTCTTCTGTGTGTTATTTTAAATAATGGTTTTGTTCTCGTATTACAAACATGCTTCAGAAATTAAAAAGTAAGAAGCAAAAAGTAAAAAAGTGTTACCCGTGTTATCCATATTAACACAAGATATTTTACGATGTTTTGAATGCCGCTTATCACCATCGTAAATATATATCGTAAGAATATTTCAGAACATCTATTGCTAATAGGTTATATATTTCACTTGCTTTTAAACCACATTTGATAATGTCGATTGTAACTCACGAAAAAATTTTGTCGATATGATGATATATTTGTAATTAATATTTTGGATTAAAGTAATACTTTGTTTTAGAATATGCTACATTATTTCTAAATTAAATCTTATAATTGTGTCTAATATTATATGGTTAAACTTTCGGAAATAAATCTTTTACATGTGTTATAATGTAAATGTAAAATAGCTGAATTAATGTGTTTTGATTTGAATCTCTATGAGATTCTAAATTTTGTTCTAAATTCTTATTTATGTTCTTCATTATTTATAAAAGTTTTATGTTATTTATGTCATTGCGCAACTTCCTCACCAATTTTCACGCGCATTTCTTTTATGGTAGGTGGAGAAGATGAAGGTTAAATAAATACATGATTTGAAACTTTATTTTTATAACAACTTTAGATGAAGCACTGCGATCTGGATATTTTACTGTACATTTCTTGTCTTACAATTCTTACGTGAATGATGTTTAAAGTTAGCTTCAAATCTATATTATTCATCTGATATCTTTTATAAACTCAAAAATTTAAGTTTTCCTGAAAACAACCAAATCACGAAATTTTACAGTAAATTCATAGCCTGAATATTTTTGAGTGGGCGCCGCATAAAATAGGAACACGTCTCGACCGAAAGATAAACTGATTCTTTCCAAAGAAAGATTTAGAAGAAGCAAACCAACTTTTCTCTTTTAGGGGCATTTGGATGCCTGGCACATTATCGGATCCAAGAAAAGAAAATTTGAAGAAGTAATCCAAGTTGGAATTTCTGCGGACTATTTATCTTACGGGAAAGCTTACCGAATATGAGATTTTTTGGGAGAAAGTGGTTCAACTGATAAGAAATCAGGTACCTCAAGAGAAAATCCTGGTTTTCACTATCAAATATTTAGAAAGATAGAAATGTATTGCTTAACTTTATATGATTATGTAGATATGAATTAGAAAGTTATGACAGGGACGATGAATGTTAAAATTCCAAAGTTTAAAATTTTAATAATAACATTTGTTGTTGAATTCCTTTTGAATGTTGTTATGCGAAACAAATTACATTTAAGGTATCAAGCAGTACTTTTGGTGAAACTATTAGCTACATAGTCAATCATTTACCAAATTTTATAAATTAAATTTGTTAAACCTGTGTTGCGATCGCAAAAGTTTACACGTCAATTTTTTAAAAAATTACATGATAGCAATTTTAAAATTCTAAACGTCAAGATAAATCACTAAATTGCTTTACATGTTTAAATGCGTTACCAGTGTTTGAGAAAAATAGTTGACTCTTACTTGTGAAAATTGAATCGTGAACTTATCCTAAAAAGTTCTTATCGTGAAAATGTCTTGTAATATTTTGCCACCTGAACACAGAAATATAAATTAAATTTGATATGAAACCTTATAGAAATTATCGGTTTGCACTCTATACATTAAATATTTTTTATTATCATCTCTTTTAGTCCAAATACTGCCATATTATACATGATATAATTTTATGAAGTTGTTCAATGTCCCCAGTATTTTAAAGATTTTAAAGCAAAATAAGGAAAATTTTAACTGTAATAAAGGTAAAAATACAATAATATTAACAAAAAACAAATGAAAAGAACTAAAACTTTCTTTGTTTTGTTTTAATATCTTTGTCTTCGCATTTTTTTCCTGGAAGATGCTGCACGTGCGCGCACCAGATAAATTTCTTCTATTATTGTTATTTTGTCTTTATTAGAAATTTTTTCTATCCCAGTATTGTAAAACATCTTTTGCTTCTTGGGATGCAACTGTGTTGTATCAGAAATAAGAGTATTAATAACAATTTCTTGAATTTTGTGGATCACTCATAGAAGAATTCGAAACTCGTTTTTTCAGAATTGCTGACAAATTTCAGATCCAATCAAACAAAAGAAAGACAGAGACTCGGCAATTAAGCCAACGCGGTCTCATTTTTATATAAAAAATCAGATATTTTTATTAACATAAATATATATACAAAAGAAACCCGCAGAAATGGCCTTCTCCCGACATTTTCGTATACTTACACTGTTTGGAAAGTTTCGTGTTTAGCTTCGTAGTACAGTGAAGAGAATCGAGTGTGAGTTTTGTATATCTTCCCTTTTACCCACTGGAAAAGTTCAATCAGTGAAAGGGAAAAGGTACAAAAATTTGGAAAAGTCTCTTTCTTTTCTTTTCTTTAAAATTTCAAGGTGTGTGGAAGGGGTGTTTTCAAGGGGATTTTTGTGGTGTTGAGACCACATAACAAATTTTATCCATTTAGTTGATGCAAGTTTGGGTTGTTGGGTTTATATCCACACGGACAAGATAAACAGACAGTCTATTCTGTGAAGGTTTTAATCCAAAATTAATCACAGATCTACAATTTTAGTGTAAATAAAAAATATTGAAAATCACCCATTTGGCTGCTACCTTTTATTGAGTTACCACTTTCACATATACATGATTTTTTTATTAATATGTCTAAATAGTTCTATTCCCTAAAAATCCATGTTTTTACTCCTTCTGTTTTGTTTTTTCGAATATAGATGGTGCCATAGTACTAGTGTTTCTTTAAAAAATTTGCTGATTCCTTTTTTAAAAGAAAGTTAGCGTGAGATTGTGTTAGCGTGAGGAAATTTTTTTTCACTTTTTTCTCTATTCTGGGCATGGGGTAATTTTATTTTTATGACGGCTACTTTTAAAAGCCAGATAGCTAATAGTTTTAAATCAATCTTATTAGTGTTTTTATGTCTGTGCTTGGATTTCCACTTACTTTTGAAATAATGCTTTTTGATGAACAGATCTCCTTTGTCTTTTTATGGGAAATTTAGGGCTAGGAAAAGCTATTTTTGGCGTAATGCAAGCTTCTTACAGAAAAATTTCCCAATTATTTTGAATCCATTTCGAATAAAGCCCTTGAAAAAATGGACTAGAATGGATTTCTTGTTTGTTTTTTTCCGATTCCCTTCGAGTTTATCTTTGTTTTTTGGCTCTCTTTGAATGATATTAATTGCCATTGTTCTCTGTTTTTTTGTTTGCAGCTGCAATTACGCGCGACTTAAACATTGTTTAAATTTTATTATCTAAATTTTATTGTTTTAATTTTTTGCTGTTTTTGTTTAAAGTTTAAGTTAATTTTTTTTATTTTTTAAATTTATTCTAATTTTTCTGGTTGATGGTTTTTAAGCTCCTTGATTATAAGCATTTCGACAGACAGGCAACCCGTTAAAGAATTTTATGGAGATCTGCAATTCTATAAATAAAACCATAGTCGAAATTTTTATTTTCTAATTCGTTGTGTTTTTGATTTGTATTCGCAGACAGGTAGACATAATTTTAAAAAAGCCTTTATATTTTAACTCGTGGATGTTTAACCCCTTAAGTCTCGCATCCGTCATATTGACGTGCATCGAATTATCTCGTTTTCAGGCTTATAAACTAAAATTTAATCATTAATTAGCTTTATAATTTGACACAAAAATTACGTAGAATGCATAAGCATCTCAAGTATTCTACGCCTTCTTAGATGAATGAAAACGACAGCCCCTTTCCAAAAAAGGAGGGTCATCTTATTAGATAGCAAAAAAAATATCGATCCTTAAGGAGTTAAAGTGTGAAAATTCATCAAAATCGCGAAGGCGAATCTTTTTGACGATAGTAAGCAATACTTTATTTTTCTTTGTGTACACAAGAAAGTAAAAATTCAGAAATTCATTGCCAACATATAATCCTTAAAAGTTGTTTCAACAGAATCCAGATTAATTTTTGTATAATTTGTAACAATCGATGAAATTTGGATTCATCACTATCAGCTTCAGATAAAGCAGCAACCAAAACAAATATTGCAAGCGGGGATTCAGACCCCTCCCCCTGAAAAAAAGGCACGAAATGTTCATTCAGCTGGAAAGGATATAGCCACAGTTTTCTGGGATGCTCATCGAGTAATCCTTTTAGACTTTTTAGGAAAGGGACAAAAAAATGCCGAATCGTGTTATGCTTCTTTGATGGATCATATAAATAATGAAATAATAGAAAAACTATCTGATCCAGCGAAAAAAGTTTTTTTAACCATGATTATGCACCAGCTTACACTATCGCAGCTGTGAGCTGAACGCTACACGATTTTTTCTATCAAGTTCTTCTGCATCATCCCGGCAATTCTCCCGATCTGGCTCCTTTGAATTGCCACCTGCTCGCAAACATGAAAAAAATGGATGGCAGGAAAGAAATTTCTATGGAACAATGAGGTGATTGTCACAATAACTGCTAACTTTGTATTGGACAAATTGTGTTACTTAAGGTAAACCAGGAGTTTAGGGTGCATACTATTTTCTCGCCAATTTTCTTTGCCGTCGCCAAACACTGTTTAGGATGCGCAGTGAGTTTTTTATAGGTCTCCTGCGCATTCGATACCTATGGCATCTCAGAACAAGAGTCAAAATTACGAGGTCCGTCCCAAAATAGCTCTCGTGTTGCTTCAAAACGGGACGTTAATATAAATAAAACTAAAAACTAAACTCAGAACAAGAGATTGAGCACGCAATGCCTTCGGCATTCTAAGTGTGCACTGGGCAAATTTTTTATCTTAAAACCACATCAACGGCTTCGCTGTCAGCAAAGCAGGCCCCTCGTCGCTTCGCGTTTTCGGTGAGAAACGAAACACATAGGGAAAGCACGAACACAGGAAAAACACGACGTCTGAAGACGATGAAACGTAGCAAGGGAACCATCGTTTCCAGAAAAAACATTCCTTGTTCGATATTTGGAAGCCATAATCAGCAATACAGAGAAAGAGAATCAGCAAATTAAATGAACAAAAATCTTCAGTAGAAAAGCGAACGGTTATTGAAAAAAATCGTTTGGTAAATAATCAAGAATTCCAAACGAAGTATTATTCAAATTCGTACGCCGACCAATCAAATCGAAGAGAGCAGACAGTGGACCAATGGAAATGAGGCGAAGTTGAGGGCATGCGCCATAGACCGGTAAACAAATCACTGTCGGCGCATGCGCAAACGACGCCGAAAACATTTTAAATTCTCATCCAAAACAAATGTTCTGGCACTCTCTCTCTCTCTTGGCGACAAACAATTGGCGAGCTTAGGGAAACGAAGTGAGTACGCTCCCTAAACTCAAGGTTAACCCTACTTAGACAAAGAAAAATGGATAATCGTTGAATTTATTTAGTCTATGAACCTAAATGGAGACTATGCTGAAAAATAAATATTGTTGACACTGAAAAAGTATTCTTTCTTACTTTTTACACGGACTTATCGAACAGTTCTGGTAGTATCTAGCCTTCGAATTCATATCCATAGAATAGATAACTTTCATTCAACCCAGAATCTATTCCAGATGCAACTGGTTGAAATAGGACACTCCCACCCATCTCTACATCCATAAATATCTTTTGAAAGCGCAAAGATGCCGGCTGGAATAAGGCGCTCTTCATTACAAAAGACTCTCCATTCAGTTTCGAAGTTTCATTCCAGATGATCTAGATCAAAAGACGGCGACACAAGACTGGCCATTATGCCTAATTAGGAGAAGCTTCTCGAATGACAGATGCACGTGTTGTACAAAATTGGTATATTTCCTTCCTGTCAAGCATTTTGGGTTATTCAGACCTATCAAATGTATTCATATTATAGATAAATAGATTTTAATTATCTTAAATGTCGCTTGAATTATTGAGCTGTAGAATACGAGACAAGTCTTCCATACATTTATTGATGGTTGAGTGTGAGCGGAAGACCGAAAACTGTTTGGCCTTTATGAGTTTAAGGTATATATAACCGATTCAGGTGGACATGAAGTGGAAACAGACCGAACCTACCACTTGACTAACGCTGAACTTTTTATGGAATCGAACATTCTTTTGCAATAATATTTATTTTAAATGTTTAAAATTCGCAAATGAATATCTCTTGAAGAATCAATTTCGATGTCAGAATAAAATTTAAATAGCAATTTAAAATTAACTAATAATATATATAAATAAAACAGAAACGTTACTTTTTTTGGTACGGTATAGAATTCCAAACTATTCAATAGATTTTCTTCAAATTTTGTTCACAAATATTATGAGGCATAAGGAAGGTTTTGTGATAATTAAAGAAATAGTTATTTTTTTTAATAAATTAAAAATATTCTTCCATTTCACATGAGCGGTATTCCGTAAGAAAGTAGTCGCGAGAAAGAAAAATCAAAACGTCTTATTTAATAAATTAAATAAAAAATAACCAAAACATGAGAAAGTTATTTAAATAAATTTTCTTTTTTACCTTACTGATAATGAAAAATATCTTATTAACTTGAAAATTGTTTTGAGTTTTCATGTTGCTTAAAAACCCGATTTAAAACTTGACTACTTGCTTTTAACAGTCGATTTAAATTCACTGTTCAAAATGGCTGCCTTCCTATCCGGTGCTGCAAGCACCTATTTCAATTGCCTCTCACAATGCTTAGTTAACTTTGTATCATTCTTTAAAAATTATTAATAATTTACGAAGTAAATCAGATTTCGGCTGTTTTTAAAAACAGCATTGTTAACTGGATATTGTCATTTTAATTAAAAAAGTTTCTGCAGATAAAAGGATTTTCTTTTTCATAATATTTTATGTAAAAAAATACTTTAAATAAAGGTAGTTTTGGATAAAAACTATTAGACGTGAAAGTTCTTTTATCCCGAGCAGCGCCAGGTATATCAGCTAACCCTAAATAAAAAATAACTTCGAAATAAATTATATAATTAAAACAATAAATTTAACTAACAATAAAAATAAAATAACTAATAATATTTAATACACAATAAAGATAGAACAGTCTGTTTGTTTTTGCGTTTGTTTGAACCCTATGCACTTCCGCACCTTCTGACAGATTAGAACGAAATTTGGTAAACATGTTCTTTAGTACCTCGACGAATTAACTACGCTATTAAAAAGTTGCTAGGTCCCCTAAAGGAGGTGAAAAGGTGTTTGGTTAAATAAGTTTTTAACGTTTTACCGCCATAATTTTGGAACATATCATCACACAGAAACTATTTTAATCCAAGATAAAATTCAAAAAATTAGCTTTCAGTGACACCTGTTCCATTTCTATACGAATTTTTCTCTTATTTTTAATCAATTTTGCAAATTAATTTAAACACAATTTGCAACAATGATTTCATTTGTTGGAATCTGGAACCTAATCACATCTCGCGTGCTTTTGCCAATGTTAAAATTAAGTTGCTTTCTTCAGATATTTCCATTTTTGCATTCATAACATCGCAGATTTTAATATGTGAGCGCAGTAATTTACCTTTAAACACTGCTTTTTAAAATCTTTTATTGTTTAAATGAATTTTGTCTCATATTTTAGAACTTTTAAGTTTTTAATGCTCTCATTTGGCTCTGGAATTGGAACTCCAAGCATATCTTACTTATATGGGCCAAACAGTGAGACTATAAATGTCGTTCGTACTAAAGGTTTAGAGTAGAAGATAATAAGGTTTGAGGATCCTAAAACCTCTTGAGGAGTTAAATATTAGAACTCGAAAACTGTAGGACGTAAAAGTTTGCGGTTTGCTTTTTCTTTCAAACATGTAGAGCAAACAAACGTGGGCGAAGCTGCGGGTACAACGGCTCGTAGATTCTAAATTTGGATTATAGCTCGGTTATTTATAAAACTTCTATAATTTATCAGTTCTTTGCTCCAGTTGCTGTATGACTATTAACCCTCCAGCCGTTAGGCTTTCAGATTGCTACGTTTGACGAAATTGTCACGCTAAAAGAGAAGGTTATTCTTCAAGTCGTGAGGTTTTGGGCAAAAGGATTTCAACCCCCTTTTGAGGTCATTTTCGCGCCGTAGGGTTCTATTAGACCTGTTAACGTGCAACAGTGACAGATGACTTCTAACCTCGATTCTTTGTGACAGAATCTTTTGTTAGAAGACCCTTCTTTGAGTATTCTCAGAAAAGTTGGTCAAACTGACCCTCCCGTGACCACAGACACTCCCTCTCATTATGTCGCCGAGTGACACCTGGGGGGAAGAGAAAAACTTGTAGAAGGAAAATATCGGGTCTGACACTTATATGGAACTTTTCTTTCTCGAGACAGTCTCGGGTCTGCCGTTATGAGAGGAAAAATGTTCACTCAGATATCTCGGGCCTGATGCTAGGAGGGTTAAAATGATGGGCGATTTATGCAGCCATGTGAATTATGGGGTAAAAGTAAAAAAACGGAACATCATAGAAATATATCTGAAACTGTGATGTATACCCAAAACATTACTTTGTTGCACAGTTTTCCTTCGACTGTAAGTAATTTAATTTCGATTCTGCGCCTCACATGTAATGATTCAAACTAACAAAATCTGACGCGAACACAGCTCAACTCGTTTATAAATACTTTTCCTGGCGATACAATGTTATATGAAATATGCTATGATTATTTTTTTACTTATATAAGAAAACTTCAAAATCTTATTTTAACTTTTTCTTGCATCTGGCTCATCTTCTAAAATAAAAGCTGCTAATGAGACATGATTTATTAACTTATCATTTAATCTCCAGCTAAGACATAACTTCAGTTTCCGCAATATCTGGCGTTTCGACCCGCACAATTATGTAGAAATAACAACAGGAAAAGAATGAGTGAAAAATTCAATATCGAGAAAGAATACAATAATTTTCCTAAAACTAAAAGGGTCTCCGCCTCACTTGCCATGAAGCAGCAAATGTCCTCGGTGGTTTGGAATTCTCGTCTTTGGTTCTGAATATAGAAGTATCTACAATCAATTTCACGGTTTGTTATTTAATTATATATCAATTCAAACTGAAATGCTACACTAAATAAATTTGATATAAAAAATACAGAATAAATTAATCAAATAAAATTAGTCAAAATTACCACCGCGAATATGCAGGCATTTAGCGTATGAGTGGCGTAAAAACTGCTATCTTTTTCAGACTTATAAATTTCAAATTTTATATTAAAACGCTGAAAAATTATAAAATTCCGACGTTAATACATCAAAAGAAGGATGTAATCTGAAATTGTTGTAACCAAACACATACAGAGTGGCCATAAAATAACTTTCCTGTTTAGAGACGTCTGCAGCTAAAACTATTGAACGGAATAAAACCAAATTTCATATCCAGACTGTGGAAGACATGGGGAGATGATTTCCGCAAAAAAGAAGAGAAATAGTACCAAAAGTCCGATAGGGGAGATTTTGGAGCTATTGTCACGTACACACTATGGGATTTGCACGCAAAGGATTTGTATTAAAAGGATTTTCTTTTACAGACTAATTAATTCATAGCAATTATTCGTTTATTTTGTATACAATCTATAGAAAATTTTATTCTTTGCTTAAATTTTGTGCTTTGGTTCTTTCCGTGAATATTCTATATGAGTTTAGGATTCAAAATTACACGTTCGTTGGCCTGAATCACGCCTGAGCAGTGATGTGGAGTGGGTAAATACTCAGTGGGTAGGTAAATTTTTTTTGGGTATATACCCGGAACACAAGGCCTGGGTAAATACCCAAAAACTGGGTATTTTGAGAAAACACTTTTGAATGGTGATTTACAATGAAACATAAAATTTATGAATTCCCAAAAATTCAGCATTTTGCAATATATATATATATATATATATAATTGTGAATAGTTGATTCAAAATTAAACATAAAATTTATAAATACCCAGAAACTGGTTATTTTACAAAAAAAATGTATTTGAGAATGGTGATTCAAAATTAAACAGCATAAAATTTATAAATGTCCCAAAGCTAGATATTTTACAAAAAAAAAAAATTAGAAAAGCATTTCTGAATAGTGATTCAAAAAGAAATATATTAAAATTATAAATATCCCAAAAATGGGTATTTTTCAAAATAAATTATTTGCGAATGGTGATTCAATGAAATATAAAATTTCAAAAACTGGGTATTTTCCAAAAAAAAAGGCATTTGCGAATTGTGAATCAAAATGAAACAAAAATTTATACAAAATACCGAAAATCTGGGTATTTTGTAAGAAAAGAAAGTATAACGAAAAGTATTTATGAATGTCAAAATTAAACATACAAAATTTATGTATAATGCTATTGGATGGGGTTGCTAAGAATATTATGAAACGTTAATGCAAGGTAGAGGCCCAAAGTTAAAATTTAGTTTAAAATATATATAAATTCTTAAATCAGTACTGGGTACTGAAATATAAAACTCAATAATATGTAATTCTAGGTACACTCTTATAAATCACCTACCTTTCCAGACGTGAAATACTTGGCCTCTAAATTAAGTCATCTGAAATCATTGTGAAATCAAATTATAGAAATTAAAACAGTATCAAATTAGATTTTAAAATATTGTTTATTTAATAATCGTTAAAATTAAGTTTTACTGCCATGATTTACAAATGATATATTTTGATTAAGATGCACACAAAATGATAGAAAGAACAATTTACATAAAACCACAATTTGAAATAGCTGCAGCTTTTAAAAAGAAACAAAAGACAATAGCGCTACCATCAAAAACTAAATTTTTTTATGTAAAGAATTTTTTTAGCTCCATTATTTTTCAGAGCCAGAATAAAAACAGGTGAAGTCGTATTTCTTTGTCAGACTTGTAGTTGCAACGAAAAATTACACTATTTCAAGCATACGTAATAGACCTAATGTTGCCCAATAAAACTGTAGATTCGAAGCACACTGGTAGTTAGCCAGATTGTTGGCTGTAATGCTTTCCACCCTTTTATTTTCACTAAAAGATTTTTGTCGATGAACCATATCGAACATAAGCACTTAAAAACCGTTGCACGCCTGATTTTCATCAGATCACATATATTGGCGGACGTCCCACACTGCACAAGAACTCAGTTGCGATTTTCGCCAGAATTTTCATGGCTGATCTTGCAAAAACATGACTTGTAGGAAATATTTTTAAAAATTGACGCTGCAGATTGCTACCAAACTTTTCGCTTCTTCAGAAGACCAAAAAAAGAAAAACAGCAAGGGCTAGCACCCAGAAGGCCTAACGGCCTCCAGGAGCCCAACGGCCCTGGGGCCCGCAGCTACAAAAAACACCGACCACTCGTTCAGTCAAGCTCAAAGGAATTTCAAAAATTACATAACGGAAAAAGCTTCCAGTGAAAGACGCCAAAACCTAATAACATATAAATTCATCCGCAACAAGATGGCGAGTAAAAGTCCCGTTGAAAAATTTTGATTTATAAATTAATAAAGTTGAAACATTAATGGAAAAGACAACAAAAGTAAAGTCAGTTAATATTTAAGTCGAATACAAAGTAAATAATTAAGAAAAATTTAGATTTTTAATGAAACTGCTAAAAATTACCGTTTGAATTTCAAAAGTTGTCAGAAATGCCACAAGAGATGAAAGAAATTTTGGTGGCGAAGAATTAAATAATTGAAAATACTGATAAAACCGAAAAATGATGTAGATGCAAATTTTGCAATCTAACAAATGCATAGTTTAAAAATTTTTAAATCAAAGTTTTGACCGAATTATACGAAAAAAGATTGCTATCAGGATTGAAAATAAAGTATTCTAAAACTTAAACAAGATCAGAGGATAATTTACTTTTTCTGGTTTAAAACTATGACACTAATACAATAATAATTTCTAACACTCCTTATATTATATAAACATCGCCAGTGAATCTTGTAATTCATAATTTACTCATATTGCCATGCTGCAAGTCAACCATTCTTGTTTTGATTAAGTGAGTGATTATATTAATATCAATGTTGATTTTACGTTAAAAAGTAAAAATAGTAATAAAATGGGAAAAAATTACCTGCTTAGGATCTTTAATGTTAAGAAAGATAAAAATATCCAAAGTAAGTACTATAATTTTGAGTACAAACGTGTCAATATAAGCAAAATGGAGAAACATACAAAAATATATTTTTGAAAGTGATAAAATAGATAATGAATTTCCTTTTAATAAAATTCCAACCATGACAACTACTCGAAATTTGGACTTTCAAGAATATTTAGGTATTGATGTTCATGATCCATATGAACCCCGCCTAACTAGCAAACTGTGTGTGTGTCTAATACATCGTCAAAAAATACAACATTTTCAGCAACAAAAAATTCACATTCCTTGTTGCTGAAATCTTGTTACAAAGATCCCATGCCTTTGTTGAAAGTAACATGAGTGCATATTTCTTTCAGAATAATTCATTTTTAAAAATTCTTAGAACTGCAAATTTGCATGAGCATTATCTGGTAATTTGAATAATTAATCCAAAAAGAATTATGAGCAATTGAATCTTTCATTTTAGATTTTTTTTTTATCAGCTATGCATCATTTTAAAAACAAACCCAACATTTTCTTTTTTTTTTAAATTTAGTTAAAATAACTCTTATTTTCAAAAAGCAGCAAATGCATTATTATTCGTTAACTCATTGTAATTAAAAAGGATTGACATTTAAACCACGCATTTTATGCAAGATCCGTGTTATAGTATTCCGTTTTTATTTTTCCTGAATCATTTGTTTAGTTTTTATAGAATTTAAAAGGTTGTAAAAGGCTCATATGTTACAGGTTTTTCTTTATTTACCTTACCTTATGCTCAATATATATTCTATATTTATTTATATCATATAGAAACATATTTCACAGCAGTGCTGGTATTTTATATGAATAGATTAATTGAAAAATAAATATCCAGGTAAATACCCATTTTGGGTATTTACCCGGGTAAATAACCAGGGTATTTACCGTTAAAAATAAATGCCTGTGTATTTTACATAACTTCGCCTGAGATTCGGATCACCCCTATCTATTTAGTTCACCCCTCCTCTGAGGCTTGATCAAAGTATGTGATCGTCTGCCAATGTGCTAAATTGAAAGCAAACCTTTTCTAGCAAGTCTTGACAAATTCGAGAAACACGCATTTTGTTCGATTTTTTGTTACCCAAAACTTCTGCTACAAACAGTAGCAGACTGACCTGATAGCTTTCCACGAAGGCAAAGAAGTTTAAAATACAGAGAAAGATAATAGAGGGAAAAGAAAATTTTCTGCTACAAAAGTAGTTTCAGATTGACCTGATAGCTTTCCACGAAGGCAAAGAAGAAGTTTAAAATATAGAGAAAAGATAACAGAGGGGAAAGAAAATTTTCTGCTACAAACAGTAGTTTCAGCCTGACCTAATAGCTTTCCACGAAGGCAAAGAAGAAGTTTAAAATAACGAGAAAAGTTAATAGAGTGAAAAGAAAATATGACGACAACCCATGACTTAATCTATTTTAAATCAGCAGAGTAACTTATCATGCTTATATTTTATAGAGCTTAAAATACATAAAATATTATTCCATTTCTTAAACCTTAAGAGATTTGCATAGTGGTTAAAGTATTTGCATCAAATAAGATAAACATAATCATTTATTTCTTTCAGTTCGATCAATTTATATCACTACTTATATCATAGATAATTATATTTTTTCCATTAAAGATTTCCAAAGCTTAGGACGGAAGGAATGGCAAAATAGGCCGGCAAATGAAGAAAATGAAAAAAAAATCATGTTATTTAAATTTAATATTCATTTTTACAGTATAAGAAACAATTACGGTTTGCGTAAGTCATTAAAATCATATACAATAAAGCGGGTTTTTTTTATATTTACCTTACCTTCTTGTTTACATATACAAGCACGTATCAGAAGTATAATTAAAATCTATTTCGAAATTCTGCATAGATAAATCAAACCTTTCTGGAAGTTGGATATTTACTCAAAGTTGCGATAAATTTATTTTTGAATTAATAAGAATTTTACCAACTCTATTTTTCTTCAAATTGTCGATTTCTTTTTTTCTCATCTTCCTTAGCTACGAAAGAAGAAAAACTCATCAAGTTTTCGTTGTGTTTTAAAGCTCTATTACTCGGACTGATAATTTAATTTGAAAGTAAGGTTAAATGCTTCGTTACATACAGTTAAATAATACATTAATTAATAGTTTGGTGTTCTGTATTCGTATAGAGTTAAGATTACAATAACATATATTCTATATTCAGTTTAATGAAGCTATTTAAAAAGAAAATATTTTCATTTCTTCGAGTTCTTTTTATAGTTATAAGAAATGTACATGCGTTGAAAACTCGTGGTGTCGTTCAACAAAGATGAGGTTACTCGCAGCTTTCTATACACAGTGAATTTCAGTTGATACTGACTATCATACTGCTGGCAGGCATCTGCAAATTGTAGAATATAAAGTGATTGGTAATAGGATGATATAAATAATCCTATTGACAATTTTGCATCAAAAAAGCAGTTATATGCGTATGCGTGTAGAAAATCATAGTGTCGTTCAACAAAGATGCGGTTACTCGCAGCTTTCT
>BGPR01012487.1:0-44782 GCA_013235015.1 Araneus ventricosus
CAAATAATGCACCGTGATGGCATCAGGCACGGGGGCAGGAGGCGGTGTTCTGTACGTATAAGCAGGATACAGAAAGTATATTAAGGGATATTGCTTATTTATATTTTCCTTAGAAGCAGAACAAGTACTATAAAACAAGCCTCTTTCCTTTTTCATGTTTCCTGGATTTCTCTGCCAGGGCCTGAATGAAGAGAACTGAATATACATTTTAGACGTCTTCCTCTCGTCCGTTTGGGTCCAAATTTTGATGCTGATTGATAAGTTTGATGACAAGACATCATACCAAATTTTATTAATATAAGACGCTACGCAATTTGAACAAATCGCGATCAAGTTCGCGGAAATACACAGATAGACAAAACGCCGCACCATGCTCCCGTACCTGATGCCTTTGCAGCCAAAAGTCAGCCGGTACACAGATAGATAGACGGGCATATCCCGTTTACGTCTTCGATCCAAATTTTTATATAGGTATACAAAATCTGTTAATAAAATCATACGCTGAATTACATCCATCAACCTATTTCCGTTTTTACTCTCTCGTACACGAAATAAACAAATTGAAAGTATTGGAAACGTCAAAAAATTTGACTTCGAGATTTTGATGAATTTACATGTTTAAGACCTGTCCGAGTCCGAACAGCAAATTTTAGAATTATGTTAGTCTGTAAACATTATAACTGAAAACTGTTTGAGCTAGATTCATAAAATTTGGTATGTGGTCTTTAAACCATATTTGTAAATTTCTAACTAATTTTGGAGGAAATCAATCCACGAGACGTCTGTCTTCTCGTCTACTTGTTTGTTTCTCACTCCAAGTTCATGTGAACACGTTATCTCACAAACATACACTCTTAGATAGATAAAATTTGGTAAACAGTTTCTTCATTAACACTGTATATCCTTGTCAAATTTTGGATCACATCCGTCCAAGGGTAGACTGTCTGCCGGTCTACATATTCGCACTCATGTGAACACTATAACTCTAAAACGCAATGACTTAGATAAATGAAATTTGAAGGGTTGTCTCCAAATTCCAATTGTAGATCTATTTTAAATTTTGATTTTAAGTGGTTTAAAAAAGGAGTTCAAAATGAATAGTCGGTTTCCTTCATTATACTATGACTAGAAAATCTCCCGTCATGGTACGATGGGTGCAAATTGCCTCTTCATTCTCGAGATTTCCCGTCAAGTTTGGCGAATTTAAATAGATATATATGTGAAAGAAATGTTTAACATTGATTGAAAACAAATATAATAAACATATGTTTTTTGACAGGAAATATATTTTTATTTACATATTTCTTTATTCAAAAAACCTCTTGGTAAAGACCATTCCGTGAGAAGTATTTTTTGCTGTTTAACAATTTTCCTTGTACTTCAGATGTCTTTGTGTAAATTTTAACATTGCCCAAAAATATTATCAAATTATATCATCACGATTGCACTAAATGATTAGATGCATCGTGGCATCCAAACTATATCACGTGCGATATACCACTGACATAATTTACCACTTTCGATTAAAAAACAGAAATTAATTTGAGATATATGGTTAATATAATATAAAATTTCTCGGGAACTATTGATCGTAGCGAGATAAATTTTATATCAATCGATATAAAATTTTATTTCACTATTTTAGAGATACTAAATTTGAAATTTGATCATCAATTTTTCTTTTAAATTTAAAATTAATGAAATTTAGGTTCTGTAACAATGAAATAATGCTGTTTAACGTCTCGCAGTGCTATGGCGCGAGTTTTATTGTTGGTGACGTCAGAGCATTACCGAGAAATTTGGGCTATTATATTAGTAATATACAAAACGCGCCATATTGTGTATTGGCGACCGTTTGGCGTATTTTACTCCCACTTGTATTGTTGTCCTTTCGCCTTCATTCGCTATCTGAGAGCAATATAAACTAGAGTTCTCGTGGTGGTCCATGCCTTGCCAAAACTCCTCCGCCTTTATGCGCGAGGGAGGCTCACACCTTTGCCTGTTTTTAAGTTATCCCATTCACTTTCACACGGACGGACAGATAGATTTACAGTAGATTCCAAAATTCGATCGAAATCTATAACTGTGTCGTGAAGACCACTTAATAAAGTAACCGTTTCATTTTCAAATGTGACTTCTGCAGACTCGGCGGAAATTCCTTTTATCTACGTTTTCGATTTGATGGAGGTAGTTCCTTGCTATTCCTGGCTTCTAAATATTTTTCCCTGAATTTTTTTCTTTTTTAAGTATGACTTATACTTATTAAGAAATAACTTTAAAATTCCATTTTATTTCGAGTCTTTAAATTTAAATTTGCTCCCAAATAAATAAATTTTGAATTTTAGTTAAGTTTCATTGATTTCTCTGGCTTTATAATAATTTATTCCCTAAAACTCTGAAAGCTTTTCATGTCACACCGCCTCCAGACAGATCAATTCTCATGAACTTCTGAAGATGATACAGGATGATGTGCCAACGGGCGGCTGGGACTTATTAATTTCCTTCACACACGCAAGCAGTTGAGCGAATTGTGAAATTCCTCACTGAAGACTCCAGAAAAAGAGTTGGATGGATTTATCGGAGCTACACTAAAATCCAGAAAACAAATGTCACAATTTGAGTCCTAAAAAGATTACAAAGAAAGTGCTTTTGTAATTTTGTATGTTTCATAAGGTTGAATCAAATTTCTATTCGCATTATAATGATGTAAGTAAAACGTGTATTTATTTAAAAAATCGCCTTAAATTTCCAAAATTCAACGCCGTTTAGGCGGCAGAAGATATTATCCTATAATTTTAAAATGTTGTTGTTAACAAATAGTAACTTTCAAGCATTACCGCAAACCGATCAAAGAAATCTGTGATTTTTTATTAATTTTTGAACTTTAACTATTTTTAGTTCAATTTTCACAACTTTCTTCCCATTGAGGCGACCGAAGATATCAATTCAGAGATATAAGATTTTGTACACTTTTTAATGATAGGGGTTTGCAACTTTTCCGCACTAACCAAAAAAATATCTAAGAAACTTCGGCTTTTTTCGCCCCGCCATAATATAACTGTAATCATTTATTAATAAGATGCAATTAATGAAAAATAAAGCACATTATACAGAGAAAATTTCTTACAATTACACAAATTATTTCAAATTTTTATCTCATATGATAACAGCTTTAAAAATGCATACATTTAAAAATATAAACATTACAAATGGATTTACTTACATTACTGTTTCTTAGAGTTTCTACAAATACTCAGCCTTATCCTTTTGCGTGTACAAGAGCCGCAAACCGACTTCTTGGAATCACAGCAAATGTTCATAGTTTTATTACGGCATCCATTGATTTGACATTGCTAGAGCTTCCTTCTTGAGGCAGTGGCTCCATCATCAAAAATTGGAGTGAAATCGGAACGCGTAGCCGCCTTAGAGAAAGCATAATTGTTTCACAACTCAGCAGCTAAATTCAAAATATAATCACGATGCTTGATTTTTGTATATTGACAACTTCCTTGTATATTTCCCAAGCATTGATAGCAGCTAAATCGAGGATACTGAAAAAAAATTTACCGACCATCGTCGGGAAGTGGATTTAGTTGAAAGCTTTCTTACCATCTTATCAAGGACATCAATGCCGTATTTAGCCGAGTTATAAATATTAATAACCTCAGGAGTCTTCTTTTCGTTGCATTCAACTTCGAGTATAGGATAAAGAGTGCTGAGTAGTAGAACATTTTTGTTTTTCTTTTCTTGGAGTAATTCCGGCAGAGTAATACAGTTCTGGCTAAGTTCTAAGACAGAAAGAATAGCTATTCGCCTTCGTCCATTTTGTCACTTAGTTGTAACCAAAAAGCGAATTTTAGAGCGTTCCAAAACTATTTGGTGTGCAGCCCCATCTTGTGTGTTCATTTTCTGTCTTCTTTCCTCGTTTTTACCTTTTCGTTGATAATCGATTTCTCAGAGTGGAGAATTAAGGAAATAAGAATAAAAGCAAAAATACGAATTGTTAAAATAATTTTAGTGAGTTCTGCAAGTCTGCAGACCTAAATGACGAGCCGCCACTGCTTTTAGGTAAAGCTTAATAATAAGCACAATACTAAGTGCAAATAATTCTCTATTCTTGCTCAATATTAGGCTGTATTCCTGTTATAACTTAATTTTTTATTTTCTCAAGTTTTCCTTCCTTTCTTTATCAAGTCGAAAGTTGCAACTATCTGAAAATGATGTGTGTCATTGACAATTTCTTTTCCATATATGATAATTGTATGATGTAGTATTAGACAAATATTTCTTTTTCGAAGTGTTTCCATGTTGAATAAACTTGCATTTTTGGAGTAAATATCTCCATATAAATTTGTGAGCTGCCCCTTGAAATTAAAAAATTAACATATTTTTGTAAGTTTTGCAGACAAAATCGTGAATCTTAGTTGATGCATAGATGGGTGTAAGAGCAACATTTCACTCATTGACACTTTTGCTCTATAGGTCACGTATAAAAATTTAATTTTATTAACTTTTTATTTTTGACTTCCACAGAAGCCAAAGTGTTCCCACACAAATTCCTACCTTATTTGATGAAATTTTGTAATTGGAAGTATATATCCAGGTGCAATATTTAAGGAAATAAATGCTTGCTCCACTTTTTTGGGACACCCTGTATATTAATGCCTGAAAAATTCGCAATTGGTTTAAATTTTTAAAAAATAATTTTTAAGTGCCGTGGTTGAGCTGGACGCGTGGATCACGGTATTTTTGACAATGAAAAAGGATGTGTGATATAGTTTTATTCCTGTGGACACAAAATTGACAGTTAGGAGAAGAGGCAATATAGAATCTATGTAGGAGCGTATTAGTAGGATGCATAATAGTTCGAAATTTGCTTAAAAGAAAAACCATCACCTTTCCTTGTTTTGTTCATGAGTTTATGTTTTTTCTTTAGTGCGTCAGATGTTTAAAGTCTTGAAATTATTTGCATGCTTTCCTGCAGCTTTCTGTTTTGTCATTATACTTTTTTCTGATAGCGACTATGAGATCTTCTGCAGCAACAATTTGTCACTTTTCTGTGTTCTCATTTACTGATTTTACAAGTCGATCTGCTGCTTCGTTCGGTGCAATTCCCCTGTGAGCCGGGACCCAGATCAGAGTAATTGACAATGAATGATTAAGAGTGGAACAAAGAATTTTATAGTTTCTTCGTCCAAAATAGTCAACACGAGCTTGCATATAACAGAAATTGGTAGTCTTCTAAAGAATTACGGTAGTGAACAGCCATTGCGCATTAAAATGAGATGACTTTATTCCGTGTTTAGTAAAAGTCCCGAAGGAGAATTCTTCAGAAGTTTAACCTTTATAAAACTTAGTAATCTTTGAAATTTAAATATGATTTTTTATTTTAACTATAAAACCCCCAAGCAATCTAGTGCTTTCAATTCAGGACGAAGGTTAAAACTGAAGGCGTGGAAATTGAATGCAAGTCCAGTTCATAAGCATTTTTTATTAAAAACATGGATGAGATGAATAAGATGCACCACAGAGGCGATCACGCAGACAAGTACACATACACTAGAACTGAACAAAGTTTCGCAGAGGAAGAGAGTTAAATGCAAGCGAGCGAAACGACAGCGCCAATCAGCAATGCTGAATCTGCATAAACTGCTATCGTTCGCCAACGCTTGCATCCAACAAACCCCCCTGCGAACGATATAAGCTTATTACAACAATCCAATTTTATAACAACAAAGAAATAATTTTCCATGAGTAACAGTCTTTGTTAAAAAATCCGAAATCATTTCTTCTGTCGGTACAAAAATTATCTGCATCTCGCCACCTGAAATTAAATCTTTAACAAAATGAAATCTTAAGTTCACATGTCTAGTCTTTGATGAAGATCTTGCGCAATTCAACCAGTCGATAGCCGACTTGCTATCGGAATAAATAACACAAGATTCTGCTAAAAACACTTCACCAGTAGATGAAACAAAGTTCTCGAACCATATTCTTTCCTTCACCATATGTGCAGACGCTCCACTGTCTAAAATCCACACATGCTTAGTTGACGTCTCCTCTACTTCTGAAGATAAAGCCAAGGCCTCCAAGTCCTTATTTTTCCTCGACGAGTTATAGAACCTTGGTTTCTTTTGTGCCTCGATTCGTTTCCGAATAAAACAATCTTTCATAACATGATTAGGTTTACGGCAGAAATAACACACTCGCTTTTGTCGTTGTCTTCTAACAGCTGTGAATGCCAAATCCGGGTTAGAAACTTCGGTTGGCATTCCTACATTATTTTGTAGAGTTGTTACCGAGAAAGACCGAAATTTGGAGAATGTCGACTTTCACCGGTGAATGTCAACATTCACATAGTAATGTCACCGGTGAATGTCAACATTCTCCAGTTTCGGTCTTTCACAGTAACAGAGTTTCTTCTTCACGTAGAGTTTCCAGAAGGTCATCAATGGATTTTTCACGTTGAGTCTTCAATATTTCCCGGATCTTAGCATATTTTCCTGTCAAACGTCGCACCACATAGAACGCCAATTCTCGTTCAGTCACATCAAGACCAAGAGATGCACATTTTGTTGCCAAACCTCTTGCTCTGGAATATAATCACTTATTTTCTCCTTTTCACAAAGTAGGAGATTGTGTAGCTCGTTCCCTGCATCTATTTTTCGGTCTTCAGCTTGTCCAGTAAAGTTGGATTTAATCTTTTCCCATAAAGTTTTAGCATTATCCTCATTGGCATATTGCAAGGCCTGTTCATCAGACAGAGACAGCTTTACATATGAGACTACATCGTCATTTTTCGTACTCCAATCACTTAGTGCTTTACCTTCTAAACCTACGGGTTTTTCGTTTTCAATCACTGAGAAAAGTCTTTTTAAAGAAAGGGCGGCTTTCATTTTTAAAGCCCAAATAAAATAGTTCGAACTGGTCAGTTCAGGCACAGTAAGCTTCTCCTTGGTTTACCCAGTTTCACACAGCAAGGGCAAGTTACAAACAGGAGCTTACCAATTGAGTCCTTAAACCACGCTGACCTGCTACCACATGAAGGCGTGGAAATTGAATGCAAGTCCAGTTCATAAGCATTTCTTTATTAAAAACATGGATGAGATGAATAAGATGCACCACACAGGCGCTCACGCAGACAACTACACATACACTAGAACTGAACAAAGTTTCGCAGAGGAAGAGAGTTAAATGCAAGCGAGCGAAACGACAGCGACAATCAGCAATGCTGAATCTGCATAAACTGCTATCGTTCGCCAACGCTTGCATCCAACAAAAACCTGGGATGACCCGACTTCAGAAAATAAACATTTCAGCCAGAAAGATAAGCATTCCTGAATTCAATTGATATTTCAGATTACCCAGCTATATGTTTAATACAGGCACATTTAAAAAATTAATTCTAAAAACTAATAATGTTTCATCGGCGAATTTTTTAAAAACAAGAGCGCATTTTAAAAGTTTTTTTCAGCTAGGACAAGTGGAGAAGGGGTCATCTAATTAAATAGTTGAGTGTCAGTCACCGGTGACAGATTTCCTTTCGCAATGGCTAAGAATTAGAAGTCGATGAGCGTTTTCTGGTTTCTTTTTTTTATAGTTTTTCTTGAATATCTCGAAAAGTTTTCAGTTTTCGCGCTACATGTGAATTAACAAATTAAAGAAAGTGAAATTCCCTGCAAATGTATCTTTTATTTTTCTTCCAGTTTCAATTTTTAATTTCCAGTAATTTACGACATCCCCCGGAAAACCGAAACGGCTTGTCAACTATCTGAAAAAAACATTTTTAAATGCGCTCTCATTTTTAAAAAATTCATAGTTGAAACATAATTATATATATAGGTTGATATTTTTTTATTAATTTTTGAAAATTGTCTAACAATTCCCGGGGACCCTGTATAACATGGAAAGAAGAATTCTTCAAAAGCATTAAAACATTAAGTCTAGCTAATATTTTTTAACAGTTTTCAACATGAATTATTTACTTATAAGTAGAAATGGATTTGATTCAAACTGGTGCCATATCCAGGAAAGGAATCAGAAATCTGAATTATGCTGACTTGTCAGGTATATCTCATGTGTTAAGTTACCATGAAACTTTAAGGTGGAAAGACAAACTGCTTTGTTTTTGCTTCTATAAAGCAAACTCGTGTACAATTTTAAAGGAAATAATCATTTTTAAAAAATTCAATGATCTTGAAAAATAGATACGAAGGGATATTATTGACATAATTTGACTTATTGTTGCAATAGTACTTCCTAATTTGAAACGTTTGTGTTTTATGACCACGAAAGTTTCAAAATTTTAAGATTACACCGATACGAACGTTTTTTTCACAATAATTTGTAGAGAAACTCGTCGAATGATTTTCTCTTTTTTACGTTTTATTTACTGTATCAAAATATTTTTTCACATAATTTTCATAGAAACACAAAGAGCTATTCCCTCGTTTTCATTCTGTATTTATTATGACCAAACACTTTTACCACAGATATTAAGCATAGAACATAAACAATTGATTTGTTTCTTTATTTTTCTTCCTGTATTTAGTGTAACTAACTAGTTTTCCGCATAATATTCACACAAAAAAACGAGGGTTTCTCGCTTAACCATCTTGTACTTATTGCGACTAAGCATTTTTTTTTACATAATAAGTATAGAAAATTTAACAATGGACTTTCTTTTTTTATGCCGTATTTCGTTTAACTAAATACTTTTCCAGATAATATTCATGGATACACAACGAGGGATTCTTGCGCATTCACTATGTATTTATTAGGACTAAGCATTTTTAACATAGTATATAAAGAAACATAACTAGTGATAGTCTCTTGTTAATGCTGCGTTTAGGATAAGTTAGCATTCGAGAAATTTAAAGATTTTTTCATGAAAAAGGAGATTTCCCCCTTTCTTTATCATTCTCAGTGAGAGCTCACTATAAGAGAAATTTCTCATTTCCCAGAATAGTGACAAGTCTCCGATGTTCCCAGTTCGGAAGATGGAAGTTAAAAAAATTATTTCAAATGTATTTCATTTACATTATATCTTCTAATTTATTATTAACGTGGATGGTTTTAAATATGAGTACCGATTTTTAGAAATTTTACTTGAATTTCCACTTTATTTAAATTGAAAAAACGCCATTATTATAAGTTTCTGCATATGGCCTATTATTTGCCTGAAATATGATTTGAGTATCAAAAAATCAAGCTACTTCGCAAACGTAAATAACAGTTCTTTCAAATAAACTGTATAAAATATTTTAATATATGGATTTCAACTCGTTGAAATGAGAACTATGGCCTATAAACAGCTAAATAATGCATTTATGTAGAAACTAACTTTAGCATTTTTGTTCATTTAAAATTGTAAGAGATGGCACCACTAATAAAATCGTCTGTTTTATGGCGAAGTGAAGTCACGTCACGCGGCGGGAATTAAATCAGTTCGATGTTGGATTTTCACCGAAGCGGTCGATATAATTTAGGCTCTCCATTTTCTGAGCGAAAGTAAATTATGAATTAGCCTGGTGCTATCTCGGAGGTGAACTTGCTCTTATGTTTATTGTTTTAACCCCTTTGTAAATAGTTAAATGTTTTAATTGTGTTTAAATAATAAATTAGTTGATTTTAACTCTCTCTTTTCATTTTGCACCAAATTAGAACCTTTATCCCCTAGACACCTTTCCTACATTTATGATGGCTATACGACTGTAACAATTCATATTAAAACACTCAATATATGGTTCTCGACTTCAATGCTGTATGTATCTTATGCTTAGGGGAACGTAAAGTTAAAGAGTTGTGAATTAGATAAATTCCGACATTTGAAGTACTATGAAACTATAAAAATTGAACATTTTTGTTATATGGATTTTAGGTAAGGAATATGGAAGTTATTGCTTTTAAACCCATTGATTTCCATATAATTAAGAAATTATAAATAAGACAGTCGACGATTCGTACGAAATTGAATGAATAAGAGAAATCTTACTTTGAATTATAAAATACCAGTAAGTTGAAAGAAACATTTCACTTTGTGTATCTAATTAGAATATTACGAAATCAAATGTTCTTGAGAACATTTAGAAAACTATTTTATAAGGTAGTTAATGTGTACACAGATATTTTTGTCATAAATGATATTTTATCAATTAATTTGTATTAATCGTATATCACATGTTTAATGGTTCCTGAATAGACATAGATATATTTTTAATAATGTTTTTGATATGTTTGTTTCTTCTGTGTTTGTATATATAAGCTTATTTCTACTTAAATGCGCATTGCTCTATATATCAGGTCAGTGAGGACGTTATAGGGCCCATAATTAACGTTATTTCATCTGGTGTTAGGCTGAAAACGAAAAAGCTGCTTGAATATATTTTTGATATTTGTTGGCTAAAAACACATTATTTTCTCTTTGTGTAAATACAGGTTCTTCGTTTCTTCGATTAACATGAAATAATTAATTTTCTCATTCAATCTATGATTTATTGGATGGTTCAATTTTAAAAAGTAAAAGCATTTTACTCTTCATATGTATATTTTTAAAAAAATGTTTTCTAATGGAGGTTAAATTAGAATGCAATTCATATGTTAATTGAAAGAGATGTTCAAGGTATTTGACGATAAAAATATCACTTTTCTTGAGTTCGATGTTCGGTGCCATTCAAAATGAGCTGTGATTCCTCTTCCCATATCAAACCTATCTCACTTCCAAATTAACAGTCGCAGCTACAAGCATCAGAGGTATGTCCTGACGTTATGTTGGGCAAGCACACAGGATTCCTAACATAAGGCGGTTAAATTATTCGTTTTTTTATCTTTATATTTGAAAATTACTCAGAAATGTGATGTGGTATGCATATATATCTATCAGTAATTGCAATGATTAAAGCTGGGAAATAATGAACTTCGTGATTGGAAACAATTCTTCAAATTTAGAATGGACAGAAATGACACAAGACATATTTTTTCCAACTGTTTATTTTATTAAGGGATAGCGACATTCTCCGGACTACCCTGAAACTTCTTGGGTCGAATTTTGATCTCAGTGGCTTGAAAAGAAGTTTTAAATCCTCCGAATGTACCCCAGTTGATTCCATCTTCAGTAACTACCTTGTCCGTTTTATAAAGATTCAGACCATTTAAACTGCTGGTCTTCCTATTGTTTCGCCACCATCCTCCCGACCGTGTGCTCTTATCAGGTCCAGCAGGATTTGGTTGGTCCACGGCGTAAAATGCATATCCATCGTGATTGCTAATAGCATCTCCTGTTAGTAAGAAAAGAGAAAAATATTAGTGCCTCAAAAAATCATCCAAGTAGTTATCGAGAGCTATGAACAGGGGAAGTGCAACTTTAGGGACTCTTCTCCCCCTGTTCAGCTGTCAAAACCAGATATTTATTTCATTTTTTATAAGAATAATACATATTCTTTATTTTCTCATGATGTGAATTGGAAGAAATTCCCTAATCTCTATCTCCCATGGACCCTAGAATAAAAAAAACTCACCTCATTTGAAAGTTCATATTCAGGATTTCCCTGACGTCATCGTCCTAACTTTAAGGGAAGGACAATTACATATAAAGAAGCCTTTTTGTATAACAATGTTTGTCGGAAATGAAACGTGTAGCAGGAGAAACAAGAAATGCTAAGGAAATGAAAAGAAGATTTTAATTTATATCACTGTGAGAAAGACTTGCTAAGAATAGTTTGGTACAACCAAATGCCATAACATCCCACCATTAACAGTGATAGCCTAGAAGCTTTTAATTTGCACAATTCCCGTATATGGCCCCTTCTAACCCATATGCTCCACGCACAAATGCTTTGTAAGAGCGGTTATCTGTTGATGTGTGGGCGGGTATTGTAAATGATTTCCTTATTGGTCCATACTTGCTAGCACATCGATTCAACAGTATGACGTATTGCTTATTTTTGGAAGAGGTATAAACCAGAAATATTTCTTAATGTGCCATTTGCCGTTCGAAATGCCATAGGGCTCCAGACTATTTCTGCATTAATGTGCTAATTTACCTCAATATCACGTTTGGCCCTCCATGGATTGGACGAGGTGAGCCAGTTGCTTGGCGGGAACGTTCTCCCGGTTTATCACGTATCGATTTTTTCTTATGGGTAAACCTCAAGGCACTCATCTACGAGACTTCAATTGACTCTGATTTCGGCCTCATTGCAAGACTTTCAGTCGCTGCCTCAACTGTTCGTGAAGTCATCTTGGAAAGGGTGCGCCAACCAATTTTAAGACACTGCTAAGAATCTTTTGATGGTGGTGGTGGCACATTTGAGAAGTTACTGCAATTTTTACAGTCGGACCTCTATTTATCGAACCTCTATTTTGCGAACCTTTCCTTGGAACCGAGAAAATTTGCGAATTTCTTCGAAAAATAACCTCCAAATGGGAAGTGCATTCTCTATTTAACGAACTTTTTCTTGAGATCCAATATTTTTTCTTTCTATTTCTCAAAATACTTCCGAACAGTTCAAACTTAATCTTTCTTTTAACACATTTTATGATGATCAATGACCTTGAACTGATTTTATCAGTTGCCTAACTCACCGAGAGCGGTAAAATCGCTGTCAATCTTTGCATTTTATCCAGGAAGTGCAACCGTTATCCCCCCCACTGTCCACTTCACTAGAAAAACTTTCAATAACCCCTTTTCACCCTCAATGGAGTTGTACCGTGTTCTTTAACTAGTCTCCCGTTTTCTAGATTATTGATCCGAGTCGTGCTGTTAATTTCGGTTCTTGTAGCTGGAAAATGTCAAGGAAAAAGTGCTTGAGCATCAAAAAAATTAATTCTTAATGAGGTGGATAAAAGCGTGAAGAAAAAGGATATTGCTTTAAAATTTGATATTCCTTCAAACAGCTTATCAACCAAGATAAAATATCGTGATAAAATACAAAATTATGATTCATCGAATTCTTGTTCAAAACGTTTGAAAACATGTGTCTATGAAGATGTGGATGAGGCAGTTTTGAAGTGTATACACACAATGCGTGATGAAAAATGCTCCGATCTCTGGGCCTTTCATAATTGAGAAAGCTCTTCAATTTGCGAAGGCGTTGGTATACGACGAATTTCGAGGAAGCAATGGATGGCTTGAAAAATTTAAGAGAAGACACAGAATTATGGCAAAAGCAATATCGGGTGAAAGTAAAGACATTGATGATAATGATAGTGAAAATTGGATAACGGAGACACTGAGTAAAATTTTAAAAGACTGTAAGCCAGAAAACATCTTTAATGCGGATGAGGCTGCTTTATTTTTTCAAATGTTTGCTCAAAAGACATTAACATTTAAAAAGGAAAATTGCTTTAGAGGAAAAAAAAGCAAAGCAAAATTAACTGTCATGTTAGGTGCAAATAAGACTGGGCATCAGAAATTGAAACCATTAGTTATCGGAAGAAGCAAAAATCCAAGATGTTTCAAAGGCGCAAAATCTTTGGAGGTCGATTATGACTTTAACAAAAAATCCTGGATGATGTCAGAAATTTGTGAAAAATAGGTTCAAAAGTTGGACAAACGTATGATTGCAGATTGTCGCAAAATTACTTTTGACAATTGTCCCGCCATCCGACGGAAATCAACCCAAAAATGAAAAAATGTTACAGTTTTTTCTTGCCACCAAACAATACATCAAAACTGCAGCCAATGGATTATGGGTGATAAAAAATTTCAAAATACCTATCGCAAGAGAATAGTGCGATAAGTTATCACTGCGCTTGAGAACAATCAATCCATGCCAAAGATCAACTTACGGAAAAACATATCAGAAATTTCCAAAACATGGAACTATGATGTCACAGATCGTACTATTCGCAACAGTTTTGCCAAAGTTGGATTCTTCGTCAGCAATGAGAACTCGGCAAATACGGAGGAAGAAGACGATATTCCCTTAGAAAAATGTGAATACAGCTAAGGGAAAAAGAAGAAATTAACGATGATGTTCTGATTGATGATTTTCTTTCTCTTGATTCTGAAGCTGGAACCTCGGAGACACTAACTGAATTAGATATTTTGGACAGTGTGTAAAATAAAAACAATGCAGCAACGAATGGCGATGAAGGCGAAGATAATGAAGATGGAAATGATCGTGATGCAGAAATCAACAAACCTTCGTATGATGAAATGTTAAAATCATTTGAAACAATCCGACGCGGAATACAGTTTGAAGAAAATACGTCTGAAGGGGTTTCTGGTGCACTGCAAAGATTAGAGATATATTATGAGAGAAAACACTTTTTTTCAAACAAAAAAATTCAGACAAAATTAAGACTTTTATCAGTAATTAAATTTAAGGACGCATGTGGTAATGTATGCTTAAAATTATTTGTTATAATAAATGCAATAATGTCATTAAAATTCATTAATTTTAATATAAAATTATTTTTTAAAATTGAAAATACAGTGTATTCCCGGGCAATCTGTTATTTTATTCTTGTTTTCCTTGCAGATTTCTTTTTGATGGGTAAGATATATCAAATGAATGGATATTAATTTAGAAAATAAAGGTGTGATTAATTACTTTTTTAATAATATTTAGTGTTTATGAATTTAAAGTCTGTTTTTCGCAGTTTAAAGTATTTTAAAAGGAGAATCTCTATTTAACGAATTTTCCATATAACGAACTTTTTTTCGGGATTTAGAGACTTCGTTAAATAGAGGTCCGACTGTAATTCTTTTTTCACTTTCTGCGAATTCCTCGTTTTTCCGGCATATATATATATATATATATTTTACGGCATTTTCATATCCGTCCCCACATTGCTATACAAAGAATGCATCTTTATGTATATTTTACCTTCCCTTAAGGTTTGACCCAAGAGATCAGGGACGCAGTGTTTATAAACCTTTTGGACATATTTTCTTGTGAACACACTAAGTAGAGTAATTCTGATTGGCCTTCCGGCTTGCCGGCAGGAATGGCATTTCTTATGTATTTTAATTTTAACTCTATAGAAGCTGGTTTTAATTAACTAAGTCATGGGTCGCATTCAAGGAAGTTAGAGGGCCCCGGTAGCCTAGTGGGAAGGTCTCGGCTTCAGGGTCGGACGGTTCCAAATCAAATTCCATTGATAATCCGCCGTGAATAAGGGCCTGTTTCACATTAAATCATACGTAGGGGATCGAACATCCTCCCACTGATGTGGTGCGGATGTTTGGAGAGGGATATGCCAGTTCATTTGACCGCGGTTTAAATTTAAGAGGTCCGTCCCAACATAGCGCTCGTGTTGCTTAAAAACGGAGACGTTAAAATAACTAAACTAAACTAAACCAATCCAGAGAGTTACTTTCAAGCACGACTCGTATAAAATATTTAATTTATATCTAAAAGTTTTTTTAAAATAAAATGGTAAAACATTGCAAAAACATTACAACGTAATCTAATTACTCTAACACAAAGTTAGGCAGGGTTGTCGACTTGTGAGTCAATCAGACAACGACGAAAAAATTCTACCACAATGATCTTTTACAGAGGAATTTTAAAACTTTAAAAAATATCCCAAAAATAATGTTCTTAAATTTAAAACATCCTTGAATTAAATTTGAATGACATTGAGTACAAAGCTCTTATAAACCAAATTAAAACATTAAATTAAATCAACCTGAAAATTCAGCAAAAATTGACTTCCCCTTTGCTCCCAAAACCTTTCTACTCTCAATTAACTTTTGTCTAACGCTTACACGACACTTCCGGTGGGGGCAAAAGTATGTGTATGAGAGTTAGCCGGATGAGTAAGTGGGTTCTCGCTTCCCCTGCGAATAGTGGTGGAATTGCGTTCATCACATTCTCCTTCGGAAGGAGCTGGTACATGGGTCAGTGATGGCCATTTTGTAACTAACCACAAAACTAGAGTTATTTTCGCCGAATATTCACTAACCCTGATTCTAAGGCAGGGCAGAATGTAACATTTATGGTTACGCTTACTCGACGTTACTTATTTTTTAGTTCCTGCAAAAAGAGCAATGGAATTCAAAATTAAATTATCTTGACCGTTTTAACTTTTACCATTCGGCAGTACATACACTGTTTCGTAATTTCTTTCCTTTTACTTCGGCTGAGGTACAATTGTTGCCCCAAGCAATCGAGAGAGAGTTCTCTCCCCCTTCTCCCGGAAGTAGAAGTCCCCCCCCCAATTTATGACCGTGAGTTGCATTGTCCGTAATTGTGTGGGTATATTTTTCACCAATTTCATCAGCATTGTAAGCATTTCAAATCCTTGGCGATGTTTAGGAACAAGAAATTCCAAGAGACTCAGAAAACTATTCCTTTCTATAATTTCATGCTGTCCAAAAAAGACAGACTTTTGGTTCCTGGTGTTTGTTTCTTAGATTTTTTAGAATGCCTCAGAAATATTCCACGCAAATTGAGATTGAGAAAGTGATAAGGAACATTTCAATAATATTGATTCAGAGTGAGGATAATTAAAAAATAGCATTTTGGAAGATAAAACAACATAAACAAACAAATAAAAGAAGGGGCTATTTAAGAGCCAAAATTTTTTAAAAAGCAGATATAATTTTTTAACATATTTAAAACAGACGTTTTAAAGAAAGCATTGCATTGAACGAATTTTTCATTTCTTCGAATATAAGAACTCAGTTTCGTTTAGAAACAAAAAATATTCAAAAATACAAATATAAATAAATAATTTTTTCCTTAAGATTGAAGATTTAGAAAAAGATTTGTTACAGAAATACATGTTATAAATTATTTTCATTGGAATAAGTAATTACACAAGTTTTACTTTTTTATTTACTGTAGCTTTACTCAGTAGCTCTCAAACGTATTCAATTAAGATAAGAACGATTATTTATACAATACAAGGCGCAGAATGTGCCATTTAGCTTTGCGTAGTCAACAAATTTTTGAGTTTCCAGTGCTATTCAGTGTGCATAACCGTCGAATGCCTCTCATACTAGTTGGTTTGATGTCCTTCATCGAACTCTCAGTGTGGAAAAATAACCAAATAAGGTTGAAAACGAAAAACTAAAGTTTTGAAGACAAATTGCGTCGGTTGCTGTGGGTCGCCTCCCCAATTGGTGAGGCGCCACTGGTGCTGACTATACATCGCATTTCAAGATTTCACGCGATTGACCGAGAATAAAACCATTGCATATGAAATAAGCACCAGAACCTTTTCACTATACGAACCAAGTAGTAACAATAAGTTGAGAAATCTTTCACTTACCGCCAGGTCCACTGCCATCTGTGAGATGCAATTTGTATTTCGCTTCTTCATTTTCAATCCAGAAGTTTTCGAAATGGGTAAACGCCTTCTTTCCACTTTCGTCTGTCATATCCATTCGTACTGAATAGTGCCCCTGATTGGTGATGGCATGGATTTGATCGTTTCCTGAAATTTTATGAGATTGAACAGTGATTTGATATTGCTACACAATCTCATAAAATAAAAATTAAGATGCTGCATTTATATTTGAAAATTTCAGTGCAGTAAATTTCATATTAACGTCGCAACATAAAGGTAGGACGTGAATGATAATAATAATTATACTAATATTTATCCATCATGAGTACGAAATTGCGATTCGAAGAGAGAGAACTACCGCTTTTTTTGCTCTCCCAACTCATGCTCTTTCACATTGTTTGGAAACGCTCTGATTCCAGTTAGAGGGTCATGACGCGGTGTTAATGTGTGGAAAGTCGAGGGGAGAACACTCCCTCTGGTATTAATTTAGAAATAAAACTCAAAATATATTTGAATCAATTTTCTTGAGGAGGTTAAACTTGGAGGTGTCCTGATAATTCATGTATCTTCTGAATAAGGACGTAATACGGTAGGATAATTGTCTCTACTGCTTGATAATGTTACATCTGGTTTCCTCAAGATAATTCAATTGTATATCACCTATAATAATAACATTCTGTGTCATAAAAATTGAAAATGAATCTGTTTGCGAATAACCACAGCTATTAAAACTTAATTGTTGAAAATTTTAGTTTTTTATTGGTTATTAAAATAATAATGGTAAGATATGAAGTTATTTTGATGAGCATAAAGCATGAATTCAAATTAATTCTATCCAGAAAAAAATCAAAATAAGGAAAGTAATGTGTGATATGATTTGAGTTTCGTGTCTGCTCCTTTCACTTCCACATAGAGTGGATTTTAAGCCATTTCTTTCATCAAAATATCTACTGCTCATCTCTTTTATAATTTATTGATTGATTTGGATTAAAGCCGCAAAGGAAATTCATGGCTAAACTGAGTCAATCAAATGATAAGATTCTCACATCTAATGGTAAGTAAAAATGGTAGAACAAAATAAAAATTAGATAAAACGCAAGCATCTCTTTTATGATATTATATATTCGAACCTAGACCATGGACAATATATTTGTTGAAATTCATATAAAAATGTATTAACTACATACCAAGCCAAAATTCTTTTTTCATATTTCCAAAACCTTCTTTGTATGCCTGCCATCTTTTAGCAAAGTAATCTTCACCGTTGCCGTACTGACCTCTCCTCTGAATCACCTATGCATTAAAAAAATACGAATTTTGAAATGACAATTTTAAAATGGCAAAGCATTTTGTATCGGAAGTGGCAATGATTCACGAATTTTAGAACAAATATATCAAATGCATTTTGACACAAAGTAATTACTCCATTTTCGATATGTAAATGATTGGACCTATTTTGATTTTCTTCGGCAGCGAGCTTCTTAAGTTTTCTTGCTGTGGAAAACTAATACGTATGTTTTTCACTAATATCTCGAATTTTATGTGCATTCTCTGAACGTTTCTGTCACTGAGACCTCGTATATGCTCTTCTATTTATCACTTAAATGAACTATTCACATTGTATCAAAATTAAGTATCAAATAAATATTCATGAACAATTTCTTTTATATATATATGTATAATAGTGCACAATGAAGAAAAACATCCTTACCAACATGCGACTATTGAAAAGTTTCTTCGCCTCAAACCACTCTAATTTGAGATAGTTGAAAACTTTTGTTTGAATTTATTACCGTAATCTTAAAAGTAGTGAAATTTTTTACAAATCACTACTAAACCCTATTCTAAGCGACTTCTGAAGCCAGATTTAAATGCTCTTTCAATAAATTTCCGAGTTTTTCATAAGGTCCCTTTTTACACTCAGATTGAGGAGAAGCGCATTGGTACTGTCATTCAAACTGAAGTCCAAATCAATCAAGGAGATGTAGAGAAGGTGCTAATGTTCCTTGCCGAGTCAATTGATACTACTCATAATTCACGAGCCACCCAAATTCACTGTGAACACCTATTTTCAAAGCCTAAGAGCCCATTTAGACACTGGCAGACAGTCGTGTGATGAGATGAAATTAAAAGAAAATCCATCGGGAGAACAGATTAGATCCTCGGGTAGATAATATACACTCTACTTCTAATTCGGGAGAGGATGACTTTATCTCATGTTTCCACTCTATAGAAGGAGCTGCCTTCTCATTCGTTTTTGCTTCGTCCTGTGCAAATTATACAAGAAGTAAGTATTGTAACCTTTAAGGAATTCGTGCGCGAGATAATGATAAATACCCGCGCTTTAGGCCTCCCCATGTACGAAAAACACATTATTGGAATGATGTCAGTCTATTTGTATGTGGGCACGTTAACTCAGAAACAGACTGAGCTCGTTAGATGAAATGAGGGATACTATTCTTAAATCCAAATTGTAATTTTTCTTTTAAATTTTGAAGGACATAATAGATACAAAAAGTCTATCCGTCCGCGTCCATGTGAGCGAGACAACTTAACAACGTCACAAGTAAGATATATAAAATTTGATAAAGGGCATGATTAATAAAATGTAAGACCTGAATGAAATTTTGGTCGAAATTCATCAAAGGGTTAACTGCTGGCCGATCTGCCTGTTCGTGTGTGAACGCGATAACTCAAAAATGCACCAAGTTAAAAGCGTGAATTTTACGTACTTGACCTTTACAGCAAAACTGTTCCAAAGGGCATACATGAATATCTTTACTGTATGACGAATCTGAGCTCAAAGCACGACATAATGTGGAAGTACACCGCAAAGACATACGCTGGGTTCCTTTTCCCTCCTCTTCCATTTAGGCCAGTTAAAAGTGCGTAAAAATAAATCGTTTTGATTCTAGATACAAAGTCACGCAGTGACGTTTCTGTATGGAAGTCCAACTTACCGTCCATCCTCCTCCATCAGTTTCCATATCGCAGTAGACGTCTATAGACTTGCAGGCGAGTATTCTGCTCCTCGGGTAGACGGTTTGCACTCCACTCTCGGTGACACCGTTTTCCAGGAGTTCTGCGCAATCCATGGGCTTGTCATTCTTTGAGCCTGCAATGATGAAATTTGTAACTTAACGTTTGGTATTTACAAACAAATTACTGATAGCATCTTCTCCATTAGGACTGCAGATCTGAAATACCTCTTGAAATTATATTAATATCTTGTATTTTAGTTTTAAATCATATTTGCTTAATGTTCCACTCTGAGAATTTTATCATTACTAGAAATGAAAAAAAGAGTAATAAAAAGAGAAATTAAGAAAGAAAATGAATGAAAAAGTATGAAAGACGAAGGTTAGGGCTGCAAATCTGATGGCACTCGAAAGCATCAAAATTCGCCCACTCTGAAAGAATCGAGGGGGGAAATATGCCTTCTCCCTCTGCACTTAGAGGTCCCAGGTATGTATTAAGCCCAGTACTGGCGGGCGCGGAGCCAACTGACAAAGTAGGAGATTATTTTTTTCATCACTCCCAACCCAAAGATCGCTTCCTTGTTATGTTTATCTTCGTTTTCATTTCCCCATGGACTATTTATGGGTTACGGTTTGGCTTCGCGTTTGCGTGGACAGAAACACATCTAGTTTTTTGAATGTCTGGTTTCTTTTCTCGGAATTCACTCTTCGAAACAAGCTACGTAGATTATTTTCTAAAATATTATTCAGATGAGCATTTTTTGAGAAGGGATTGTAGTGTTCTGGAGTGTTGGGGAAATCACTGAGAACGCTCAGCTATCAATCTATCATAAATATTTTTTTTAAATAAAAAGCACTGATTTTGTTTACAGATCCCAGGCATAGTTTAATCCTATCTAGGAATTAATTACAGAATATTTCACGGCTGTTATTTAAAATGTTTGAAATACAGCAAACTTTATCCCTGGCTTTGAAATTAAAAGCTTCTGGCTACTTACAGATAAAGTAGAATTTTAAAATTTTATTCTCTTGATAAATATTTTTTTTGCAACGCTGCTACCTTCAGAGATGACGAGCTGCCACTGAGTACAGAACATGCTGTTGCAATATGAATCAACGAATTACTGTATATTAGGGCCACGGTTTCTGTTGGTAGATTCCTTTTAGGTAGATTCCTGATAGGAAGTCTACCTATTCAATGGTTCTCATGACACTACCCCTAAAATTTCTGCAGATCTTCATCACCTATGAACCCCAGAACCCCAAATCACCCTTCCTTCTCAGAATTTTATATATATATATATATATATATGCATGGCGGGCTATATTGAAAGAGATGAATTCTGGTAATTTTAAGAGGAGACACAGATTAGTTTATGTTTAATGTAAAGTATGGGTACTTTATTGAATTATATATTTTCTGTCTTTAGTGCAATATAATGATATTTACATATTTTATCCTGATTTTTAGTCGTTTATATATAGTCATGCTTTATAGTTAGGGTTAGTATAAGACTTTTCTTTCTGAATTCTTTCATTTTAGGGTAAATTACCCTGTCTGTTTTTTCAACAACAATAGTAACAGGGATGGTTTGTACAACAAAATTAATTTAACCTGGCTAAAGCTTGTCCACAGCCAAGCTGCTATTTTAATTGTTGAAAACTACATTTACTTGGATTGCCTATTTCATTATTTTTAATAACAACAGTGTTCTTTCACTTGTTGACATATAATGTTTAAACTTGATTTTTGTTTATGGTATCATTAGTAATTTCAATTTATTAGATTTTATTTAAAATTGATGTATTGTTCAAATAATGACTATTTGATATAGGATTTAATTCTTGTTCATTTCTGTATGTTTGTATACTGGTTTTATTTGGATTTAGATTTTATATATATATATATATATATAGGTATACAGGTAATTCAATTTAATTTCAAGATTGATTAATTTTCATGACATTTATATATACAGGTAGAAATATATATGTATAAAGCTTTTGCCCATGTTATCTGGAGAACACGACAACTGAGTAATTTTGATTTGATTTTTACCGGTATGTGATATATTGTAAGGATAGCAAAAATCCCGGACGA
This sequence comes from Araneus ventricosus, assembly GCA_013235015.1. Taxonomy (NCBI): domain Eukaryota; kingdom Metazoa; phylum Arthropoda; class Arachnida; order Araneae; family Araneidae; genus Araneus; species Araneus ventricosus. The sequence goes on from BGPR01012487.1 coordinate 22,321, forward strand.
GTTGGTAGATGGGCTATTCAGCACAAAGAGTAATTGGGAGTTGAAATATTCATTTCCCCCTAATTTCTTTACAATTGAAGATAGTAAGAAAATTCAAATTATGAGAATTATCGCCTTATCATACCGAACAACTTTTGTGTTTAAATTTTTTTCTAGCTTCAATTTCTTCGAAGTTATAAGCTGAAAAGTGATTTTTCCCTCCTTTCCCCCCGTAACTTAAAGTACCTTTCATCCTACACATGTTACTCCTTATCGGAAAGCTCTCGTCACTTTCAGTATCTTCCACCCTCTTTCATTTTTGAACCTCTAATCTTTATGAAAATAGAGGGCGAAATTTTCTTTTCCTTATATCCCCGAACTACCTACGAAATCTACCTTTGCCTTCCGGCTTGCCGAAGGAAATTCTTTAATAGCTTTTCCTTACTCTGGCAGTAGTCTTATTTGATTTATTAGAAAAAAATGCAATTTTAGTATCAAATCAAGACAAGAGATGTTAGCACCATATAATTTTTTCTATACATTGTTGTTAACATCGCCTTTTTCCGACATAAACATTCTGTTCTGCGGTTTTTTTTCTGTTCTAGGTTTAAAATTTGAAATGAATAAAAAAGTAACTTAAAAATAAATCTCAATATTATTTCTCCTTTTTTTCATTTTTGGCATCTATAAAAAGTTAAAAAATAACTCTCTGATAAAGCATACAGTTTGGAATTTCCATCATTTCTGTTGCAGTAATAATTGCATTCATTATTGCAATAAAATTAATAAAAAGCGTTTTTAAAAACTCTCTTTTATATGTGTACTAAAAAAGTAAATTCATTTATTTTAATCATATTCTTTTTTTGTCTTTATATTAAAATTCTTTATTATAAAAATTCCTATAATATTGAAATCTGTTTTCTTTTTTTACAAATTCATTCCCACGGTATTCCACTCATATGTTATAAAAGTTTAATAAAATGAATCTATTAGTTGATAATAACCTTGGAAAATATTAAAATAACATATAGAGAATACACAAGTGTATAAAATTCTAAAACTCTAACACATCTTAGGAATTGAATGATAAATCGATTGCAAACTTCCATCTTTACAAACATGAGACATAAAATTAAATACAAATGTTTAAAAATATGAATTTAATATCAAATTTTCTTACATTTCGAGCACTCACCTTCTTTGGCTGCTTGCAGGATTGGAGCGACTTTTATGGTTGCTGCTGCTGAGCAGATATCAGTAAACATCAGCAAGAAAAAAGCAGAGAAGCAGAAGAACGTCTTCATTCTATATAATTGAAGAAAAAATTATCTCCTATGATGCTGTTTGTAGAATGTACAGAAAAGAAAGTAACATGTTTCTTAAAAAAATATTAAATTTACCTATTTTTCTATGTTACTTTAATATGTTTGTTTAAAACAGCTCAAGTGTTTTAAATGAGAAGAATTATTTTTCAGAAAAACAGTTAGCCTGATAAGAGTAAATCCAATCACGCCGTTCTTAATTTTCGACTCAATTTCTTGAATGTATCTGCACGTATGCGTCTCAGATACGTTTCAATAAAATTCATTTACACTTTTATGTAATTGACATATAAAGAACGAATCAAAACTTCAACGTGCCATAGCTGTTGCAAGAAATTCAAAGCAACTAGTTTCCATAGATGCAAGTCTGGATATACTTTAGCAGGTAAGTAAATGCTTTTAAAATATGAGTATTTTTGAGTATTGTAAGAAGGGTGACTTAATAAAAGACAAGAATATTTTTATCATAGCTTCCATGTTTGGCAGATCTGTCTCTCACAGATCTGGTAACGCCCACGTGGTTTGGTTTGGCTACTTTCCAATGAGTATTCAGTCGGTGTGTTTACGTCTACAAATTAGCATTTTGGTTGGCTACTTGCCAAAGAGTATTCAGAGAGTGTATTTACGTCTACAAATTAGCATACACAGAGGATATATGGACATTATTGCTATTTGACTGTTTATTTTATTTATTTTTTAGCCGTGTTTTTTTATTTTATGTTGATTCATCGGATTGAATTATGGTATGTCCTTCGTTTTCTTCCGTTTTTGTTTAATTCATGTACACAGAACTATTTAGAATAGTTCTTAAAAGGTGTCTTTCTTTTTCGCACTTAATTTTGGAATTGAATATTTATGTATTTTACATTTAATATTTTTCTCTTAACCGTTCTTACACTGAAAGGAATAATTTGTATTCATCTATTCATAATTTTTTTATATTGCATTTCTGCTAGTGGATTTTGCATTATTTTATTCTGACAAAACGAAAGTTAGTGTCAATTGATTCATCAGTTCTGTTTTTAATGCTTTTTTTATTTCTTAAACACTCTGGCAATCTGCATGAGACTTTTTTCAACAACTTTCGTTAGTAAATCCGTGACAATGAGATGCAAGATATTATAGGCAAGCGAAAGGTCCGTCTTAGACGGGCACACACATTATAGTTAACTTATAAGGATAGGTTGAAATTACACTCCGAAATAACCAGCCATTCAAAAGGCATGGCTAATTAATTAGTTATTAACCTGGAGAAGCACAGTTCTGTAACTTTTTTAATCCCTTATACTTACTTGTTTCCGCAAGTATCAACTTTTTTTATCATGTCTAAATCTTTGAATACCCCGGGAGTACGTGTACCACAGGTTGGGCACCTCTGAGGTAGAAGAATACCTCGCAAGTGCAAGTGCATAACGAAATTGAAATAAAAATAAGCGCAGTCACTCTTTAAATGAGTTCCAACCTTTAATCATGTCCTACAAGGTCACAAAGAGTTCCGTAAACTTTGCAGTTCACAACTAGCATTTATCCAGGTTTTTTTCATCAGTAGCCCACATTCTGGCGACTAATTCCTCTTCAAATTCCAGAGGAAGCTCACGGAAGAAGCTCACAAAGTATCGCCACACATTTCCGCCATTCTAGAGGAAAAGATCGTATATCGGCAGATTCTTCTCTTGCTCGAGGGCTGGTACCACTTAACGATTATAGCCCCTCCCCCTCTTTTGTGGGGCTTCTAATCACCTTGTAACTTGTTTGATAACTGTTACGTTTTCATAATCATACTGGTTGTTGTACCCTCGGCTCTGCTCGCGTTTATCTGACTAATAGTTACTGATAAAACCTAATTAATTACTACTTGAAAAGGTTTCGATTAAACAACATCTTTTGGCCTCCCCCTTTTAGAGCATATATGTGAAGATTGCTTGGATTTCGCATTCCAGAACATACCGTGGGACAAACGAACTTGAGAACGGCAGATTTGTTTGACACAGTACACTCGTCCCAAATGAGAAGTTTACAATTTCTTGGACAATTGCCTTATCAGTATTTTTGCTTATATTGCATATAGGATTCTCAGTGTGAGCTAAGACCAGAGGTTACTGCAACGGAGAACGTGCTGTGCGGACACCATCGAAAACTCTGATAGCTATTTTTGATGGAGCAACGGCAAGAGCTATATGACAGTTAGATTGAATTTCAGTAAGAAACAATGTGAGGAAAAATGTTGTTTCAGTTTTACGTGAGACTTCATTTAAGAGAGGGGTTCACCCTCCTCTTCAGCAATCAAGTTCTCCTTTAATTCATGAGTGGTTAGCTGATATTTCTTCAGTCAAGATTTATCTTTTCCTACCATATCTTGTTAAACATTCATATTGTAGTTTGTAATATGAAACAAACCTCTGTTAAAAGTACCATATGTTGACTAGCTAGACATAGGTAATGCAGAACGCCGCCCCATGCCCCCGTACCTGACGCCATTACGATGACACAACCGGTTGAATGGACATGGAACACATGGGTAATACTCGCTATAACAAACTTTTGCCACTACTTGATAAATATCTTAATATAAACTGCAACTCAAAACCAGCAATTACAAAATTCATCAACTCTCAATTAATATTCACTTAATGTGCTCTCAAAAACGTTATTTAAAAAAAATTCAATGTAGTTCATCTCGGGAGCGTTCTTTTTTCCTATTAAATTACGCTATTAAAATTGTAATAATGAGTGCTGGTTTCACTGATTTGAGACAGCACTACCTTTTATGTTGTGGAATTATTGAATTTAATGTAGCCTGTTTCAAAAGTTTAACGCAATGAAACATATATTAGAGCACTTCTAGAGTTTTCTTGTGGTTTTTGTAACTCTCCTAGCGTTGCAAAAGTCTTTTTCCGTTTTTCATGTTCAGTTCAAAAGCAGATGGATCCTATGTATATTTTCTTAAACAACTACGTATATAGTGTTCTTCTGATTTCAGAGATATAATTAAATACAAAAAGATCGATTCATTTACTTTAAAAGCTATGCTTTCAAACCTGACAGAGAAAAGATCAAAATAATTGGGCTCTCAGAGAGTGAAAGTCTAAATATACTATCATTTAATTTTGATTAGATAGGCTATTCAATATGCAAAAACTATGTCTTTATTTTAATAATTTCTCAGAATACTTCGCTAAGGTATCGAAACACGTTGAAAAGTCTATTTTCGGCCAAAATTCCCATTTTTTAAAAATTTTGATGCTTTGGATAGTTCATTCATTTACCTTCCTAAAACATATTTACTTTTGACGGTACGTTAATTAGAAGAGGAGATATTAATTGTTTTATAACGAACCGGAAATGGGCGTTTAAATAACCAAAAGTTGTCATTTAAGGGACAGAAACCCGTCAAAAACTCTTCTAAACTGCATTTTTTCAAGTTAATATGATTTTAGTATATTTCAAGGAATGTTTTTAAAGTTTAGATACTTAATTTAAGAGAGGGAAAAATATTAAATTTGATTTTCTCGAAATTTTACTTTATGCATAATTTTCACACTTCAAACATGATAACTCAAGATATTATCATTCGATAGTTCTGAAATTTTGTGAACACTTTCTTCAAATGTTTCTCTAGTAAATATACCAGAATAATGTATATTGTAACAATATTGTTTTAATTATGGTCTTTTATTTGAAAAATGACACAAAAAGTTTGCTGAAAACCTTATAATGGTTGTTCGATTAGCTCTAACATTTTTATTTATCCAAATAATGTTAAGATTCAGGTACAAGCACTAGTCCATAGTATGTAGTTTATTTTAGTAATAGTTTTATTTGAATTATTACAAATGTTTGATCTCTAGCATGTTTGAAGTTTTTGAAAATTACCTCTGAAAAACAGCACAAATTTAGGTTTTTTTGAAAAATCATAATAATTTATACTCAAAAATAATACTCTATTATTAATCTTTATAAAGTTCAAATCTAAAAAACATATTATGGTGTTTCTATAAATTAATTTAAAAAAATTGCTCCGAACGTTTTCGGATACCTTAAACCGTAATTACAAAATACATTATGATAGAATCTTAAGAATATTGCAGAAAAAATTTTTCGACTATGGTTCAATTTACTGCCGTCATGTTTAAAGAAACTGTATTCTAAAATTATATTCACCTGTTGCCTTGATGACGCTTGCAGTTTTTACGAGTACTGCAATCACTTCATCTGCAGTGAAGAAGTGCTGCACACGTCAAGCCTTCGAGCAAAGTGCAAATAACTGAAAGATCTTAAGGCCATTCTGCCGATCAATGCGTCGGACGCAACCCAACTCACGCATGCCGAAACACACGGTCCTGCTGAGTCAACAGAAAATAACATATCAAAAGGGACACGTTTCGATATTGATCAAAAGGCAATTGATCCAAACTGTCTTAGTTACCAGCGTGAAATTAAAAAGCACCAGAAAATAAAAAACTATTGGGCAATAACAAACCACTGCTAAGCACCAAACAAAACCCAACAAACAAATGGACAATAGTCAAAACCCTTCCCTTCTGAATTTTCATTGGAACATCGACTGCAACAAACAAGAAAAATTACTTTCTTTTTAATAGTTCTCCGCAAGCGACTTCATAAAAAGAATTTGAATGCGTAATCTATAATTTGTATACACCTTTTTATCTTTCTATAGATTTATTAAGTAAATCCTTTCTCTTTTCTGATTTAATTTGTACCAGAATTTTTTTACCTACAATTTTTAAATATAATTATTTATTTTTCATTTTTATATGCATATTTTTATCTATATTACTTTTTTAAATTTATCTATCTCTATTTTTCAATTATTTTTACTATATTTACTTATTATTGTATGTTTTCATTTTTATATATGTCTAGTATTTTCATGGAATTTACTAATTTATTTATTTATTCTTTATACGCAAACAGAAATTGCCCTTTTATTTATTAGTTTCTTAAAATATTTTGATGAAACATTTATTACAAAAATCACTTTTTATTGATCCTTTAGAATATTGCTGCACAAATGTTTTTGGCTTCGATTCAATTTAAAGAAACTGTATTCTGAAATTATATGAGGTGTTTTTGTCTATTACATTACATTACACAACCTGCATACCCGTGTTTAGAGCCATTTGGCTCCTTTCCGGTTTGGATGGATGGAGGTGAATTTTATTTTTAAAGAAAGTAGTTAATCAATCAATTGATAATAAAACATAGATTCGTCTCGACGATATATAAGTTATAATATTATTTATGATCTCCAAGACACAACAAAAATATAGAATGCGTATTTTTTTATTTTATAAATCAATTCTTTATTTATATTGTATTTTATTTTGGATTTCATTCAAAATGTCTAATTTCTGGTCCTTTTCTTCTTTTCCCACTCAATTCAAATCGCACTTTTAGTAATTTTTTTAGCGTACAATTGTGTGAACTATATTTTAAAAAATTATTTAAATTATGAAACGTGTTGACCAACTATTCAGAATCACTTGATAAAATTTAAGCTTCCTTTGTCAAGTAAGTGTAAAAATAAGACGAGCGATAATTTTCTGTACACGGATTTAACACAAGTTATTCGGAAAATCTAGTTAGGATACATAATACATTCTTTATAAACAATCTTTCAAAAAGCTCAAAAGGGCAGACTGTTGGACATAGATCTACCAAATTTCGTATTTTGTTACTTTTTCGCAAGTAGGTGCTCACTGAGGAAGCAGTTTTTTTAAATTTTATTAGGTTTTTAAATAAAAATAAATTGTTAAGTTTCTCCTCAAAAACTTTGAAGCATATTATTGCACAAAAACATTTTTACACCAATTTAAAATGCAAAAATCCAGTTTACTTTGAAACCAAATATATTTCCGCACAATTTTGTCCTCTAATATTAGCAAATTTTAAAAAATATTGTTAAGAATAATTTACAACTTGTTTCCATTACTGTATTTATACCAACGAGCGTCGTGATGTCATTAAATACATTTTTGAGTGCATGTTACTATTGGTATAATTGAGAGCGATATATCGCCAAAATGTAGGGTAGTAGATCGCAGGTGATCATTGATGACATATCTAGGGGTGGTAAGCTTTAATATGTATTGAAAATTGCTGAAATCGGTACAGTGTTTAGTTCTGGAGTATTGCTTCCTTTTGTTTTGCCAATTATTTTAAATATATAGATATAAAGACAGGCGATTCTAGCCTAAATGTTTATCATGCTGCATTTCTGACTACAGACTAGAATCTCCTCTCATTTATTTTCTTTAACCTTGATTTACAACAGCTAAACAGTTTCTTCATATCGAATAAATTTTATATACATCGATCAAAAATTTTCACGTAAAAATTATTTATATCTTTTGTAGTCAAAATTGTTCCATGCATTCCGTTTATAAGAAATCTATATATTTAAAAGAATTGTCAAAATATAGACCAGATCTCCACACCCAACAACTGGACCGATTTCGACAATTTTTGTTTAATATGAAGCTTTATTACAGCTAGATATGTGAACAATTGTCGCCTTCCACCCACCACCTTCCATTTTCGAGATATATTGCAAAATAAAACCTTGTCAGAGTCTCTCAGCTTATAAAACCGACAATTCGCCAATTTCTTTGACCATATTTCAAGCAAAGCCACAGGCTATTTATAGCACCGGCAGACAGCTGGTCGCCAAAGGCGGCTAGTATAAATTAATTTAGAAGAAAGCTGTTTCGTCGATTCTTACTGCAATACAAATTCAAAGGAGACCGGTAGGTTGCTGATGGAAAAAAATACTTGACTGTGAGAAATTATTATACTTAGCTTCTGCTCTATTAATCCCTTTCATATCTTGGAGCCAGGATTTTGCTTTAAGTTCAGATTATCATTGGACTTCTTATAGTAAACATGACCCTATATGGAATTCTTTAAGTGTGAAATAGAAGTTCAACTTAAGAAATTTGAAAAATGTGTCCAATTATAAATAAAAATTTAGTATTGCTTTTTTATAGGAAAAACATTTTAATTCATTTTAAGCAAATTTACACATTACATACATATTTGTGCATTTCTATAAATAAATTTCTTTGATTAGATATTTTCGATTCGATTTATAAGAGGTTCGACTGTACATGTGGTGAAACAACAAGAAAAATGAGTAACACTTGCAGAAGGATGATTGGAACCCAATAGATTAGTGCCGGAAGAAGAGTAAAATCTTAATCTGTTGTGACGTACAGAGACTTAGGGTAGCGTAAATCAACAACTAGACTAGTATCACGCTAATAAATTTTATTTTAAAGTTTCTCGAAGGATCTTGGTTATTATGGATTACAAAATAAGGTAATTGATTTATGTACGCAATAGTCAGATATTATAAACGTGAGTATAATTACAGGATAGTGTTGAGACAGCCTCTTCAGGTAGAAATGACAGTCACTCAGAGCAACGTCTCTACTTAAAATCTATCGGAAAGTTCAACAAGTCCTCATGTGCTAATCTTGAATAAAAACTAGCACAGTTCAGATACGAAAGCTATGCTCTCATGAAAAAGTTAAACAGAAGCGTACAGCTTCTTAACGATGCTTCTCGCAACTACACAACTGGTCGCACGGGACCCAGTTATTCTTAAAAACCGATCCGAAGATCCAACACTGGAATAAGGGTCCTGTGATCGGAATCCTATCAAGAGGTGATAGCCGATCGAAAATCAACTTTCCTTCTTTTCTCCTCCGCAGCAACTTAAATCCTCGTTTTTCCAGGAACAAGGTCCGCCCAACTCCTGAATGTTCGCTAAGAATTGGACGACGTCCTCCAGTGAGGTGACTTCCTTCCACCAGTCGATTGATTTATGTCCAGTGACAGTCTCGGTTTTTAGCTGTATGGGCTATGGATAGTCTCGTCTCAGTTGAACTGAGAAAGGGCATCCATCACTTCTTCCTAATTGGGAGTTCTGAAACGGTTTTGTGTGCCAAGTGCCACTAGATCTATAGCCGTTCATCTATCAGGCATGGAGTGAAAAAACTTTTTGTGAGAATACTCATTTGTTGAGTCTTCCGACAGTCCAGGTGGCTACTTTGGCGAGGCCGATTTGAACAGCTGTCCTGGAATCTTCACACTGTTCAGTAATAAAGCATATGTAATTACATTTTCACTATATCACGGAATATGTCAAGACCAGTCGAACATTATGAGCAACTATGATTTCAAAATGTGGAGGGCAATTTAAATTCAATCTTAAAGATCAGCAATATCATCAACCGCACCCATCTCTTCAAGCCCGAATAATAATAAAAATAATATAATTCCCTAAGCATCTATTTTAAAGATGAAGACAAGAAGAATCAAGTTGGTCTCTAAGGTCTCTCCTACAACGTATTCACCATAGTAAGAACCACTTTGCGATGATTTTTGGAAATAATACTTCCTAAAATAACTATTATCAAAAGGTCATTTAAAGTAAGCACAGAAAAGTAGAGCAGCAACAATCTGAGAACGCCCTGAGATTCTTTGGGTATATTTTATGTTCCTCCTTCAAATTATTTGGCAACGGTTTGATGTACTTTCAGCTATTTTCATAGACTTTCGGCAGATACCCGCCAGAAAGGGCAGAAAACCAAAATTCATATGTCTGATATCCCTGCATCAATGCCGTAATTTTTTCTTTCATTTTACTATTTTTTGTTGACATATTTTCAATTGTATGCTGTCAGTTGTTTAATACGAAATGGATTTATTTAATGTGAAGAGGAGTAACTTTTTCTACAAGCACAAGCTTGGCATCGTTACTAGTGCTACAAGAAGAGAAACAAGTTAAACAGATTTACCTTCGAAAATATGAAAAAAAAACTTTTAAAGAAACAGTAGAAGCAAAGGGGAAAACATTTAATCAAATAAAATGAGGAGGAAAAAAATTTAACTAGAAGAGGTTGCAAGACAGAAAGAATTTTTAAAGCGCTCTCAGCTTGATTTTGGCATTCTTGTCAAATTTAACAGGCTTTAGAGGGATGTATCGGAAAAAACAGGGTTCAAATCTTGATTTTATTTTAAGAGCTGAACTCGTGGTTCACGGTATCTTGGGAAATGAAAAAGGATGTGTGATATAGTTTCTTCCGCGTGGACACAAAATTCACAGTTAGGAGGAGAGACAATATTGAATCTATGAAGGAGCTTATTAGCAGGAAGCATATTAGTTCGAAATTTGCTTAAAAGTACAAACATCATCTTTCCTTGTTTTGTTCATGATTTTATACTTTTTGTTTACCTTGTCAGATGTTTAAAGTCTGGAAGGTATTTGCATGTTTTCCAGCAGCTTTCTATTTTGGCATTATACTTCTTCTTGATAGCGACTATGAGATCTTCTGCAGCAGCAATTTTCTACTTTTCTGTGTTCTCATTTACTGATTTTAAAAGTCGATCTTCTGCTTCGTTCGGTGCAATTCCCCTGTGACCAGGGACCCAGTTCAGAGTAATTGACAATGAATGATTAAGAGTGGAACGAAGAATTTTATAGTTTCTTCATCCAAAATAGTCAACACCAGCTTACATACGAGTATAACAAAAATTAATAACCTTCAAAAGAATGAAGATAGTAAACATCCATTGCGCATTAAAATTAAATGCCTATATTCCGTGTTTAGTAAAAGTTGCGAAGGAGAATTATTCAGAAGTTAAACCTTTAGAAGTGTAATTCTTAGAAGTTAAACTCAGTAATCTTAGAAATTTAAATGTGAATTTTTTATTTTAACTAAAAAGACCAAGCAATCGAGTGCTTTCTATTCAAATTCAGGACGTAGGTTAAAACCTGGGGTGTCCCGACTTCAGGAAATAAATATTTCAACTAGAAAGATAAGCATTTCTGAATTCAATTGATATTTCAGAATACCCAGCTATACGTTTAATACAGGGTCTCCGGGAATTGTTGGACAATTTTCAAAAATTAATGAAAAAATGTAATGGTGTGTGTTTCAACTACGAATTTTTTGTAAATAAGAGCGAATTTTAAAGAAAGCTTTTTTCAGATAAGAGAAGTGGTTATGTAATTAGACAGTTGAGTGTCAGTCACCAGTGACAGATTTCCATTCGCAATGGCTATTGATTAGAAGCCGATGCGCGTTTTCTGGTTTCTTTTTTTAGTTTTTCTTAATATCTCGAAAACGTTTCAGCTTTCACTCTACATGTGAATTAAAAAATTAAAGAGAGTCAAATTCCTACAGATGTATCTTTTATTTTTCTTCCAGTTTGAATATTTTCGCAGTAATGGCTCTAAACAAATTTTTAATTGCCAGAAATTTACGACCCCCTGGACTACCGAAACGGCGTGTCAGCTATCTGTAAAAAATTTTTAATGCGCTCTCATTAAAAAAAAAATTCATAGTTGAAACATAATTAGTTTTATTTTTTTATTAATTTTTGAAAATTGTCCAATAATTCTCGTAGACCCTATATAACTTCTTCTAATTCTTCAGAAGCTAACACATTAAAACATTAAATCTAGCTAATATTTTTTTTAACATTTTTGCATAGGAATTATTTACTTATAAGTAAAAATGGGACAATCTGAGACATTTGATTCAAACTGGTGACATATCCAGGCAAGGAGTCAGAAATCTGAATTATGCTGGATGATCAAGTAAACCTCATCAGTTCAGTTACCACGGAACTTTTAGGTGGAAAGAGAAACTACCTTGTTTTAAATTCTACAAATTAAACTTGTTTCCAATTTTAAAGGAAATCAACTTTTTAAAAAATTCAATAAGTTTGTAAAAAAGATACGAAGGGATATTATTGACATAATTTGACTTATTATTGCATTAGCACTTCCTAATTTAAAACGTTTGTGTTTTATGATCACGAAAGTTTGAAAATTTTAAGATTACACCGATACGAAAGTTTTTTCTGAATAATTTATAGAGAAGTTCGTCGAATGATTTTCTGTTTTTTAAGCTTTATTTACTGCATCTAAATGTTTTTCACATAATTTTGATAGAAACACAAATAGCTTTTCCCTCTTTTTCATTCTGTATTTACTATGACTAAACACTTTTTCCACAGATATTAAGCATAGGACATAAGCAAATGATTTGTTTCTTTATTTTTCTTCCTGTATTTAGTGTAACTAACTAGTTTTCCGCGTAATATTCTTAGAAAACAAAAAGTGTTTCTCGCTTAACATTCTGTATTTATTATGACTAAGCATTTTTTTTACAAAATAAGTATAGAAAATTTAACAATTGCCTTTCTATTTTTTATGCCGTATTTCGTGTAACTAAATACTTTTCCACATAATATTCATGGATACACAACGAGGGATTCTTGCGTATTCACTATGTATTTATTAGGACTGCACGGAATTAAACATTAGAATTAATGGACATAGATCAAAAATAAAAAATTTCAAAAAATACAATTCTCATGATTACGAGCTTGTTCATTTTCAGGAACACAATTTTGAGAACACTGCTCTTTTTATCCTTGAAAATAACATTATGGATCTTCATAAAAGACTTGATCTAGAAAATTTGTATATTTGCAGCCTTAAAACTCTCTTCCCATATGGACTTAACAGCAAACTAAATGGTGAGGGTTACAGCGAATTTGATAAAATTTGTATTTATAAAAAATTCAACATCTTCAAAAATTTCTTAAACACGAATAATAAAAAATTCAGATTTAAAAGAGGTAAAGGTAAGGGAGGAAATTTAGTTATATGTATGAAAGAACTTCAGGATTTATGTAATCTTGACCATAACTTGGATAATATTGATAAAATTAAGCATTATATTTTTAAAATTAAAAATGACAGGCTTAAATGGTTTTTTAATAATAAAATTGAGGATTTAAAATTTAATAACGGTTTTGTCAAAATTGTCTTCTTTGATTTGGTAAAATTTAAACTAGGAATTTCTAATAATAAACTTCTTTTCAAAATTAACAAAATTGAGAAAAAGGAATTTTGTGTTATTAATTTTCTTGATATCTCATTTGAAGCTATAAAGTTACCTGAAATTTTACATGATAACAAAAAATACTTTCCTGTTAAGGATGTTTCGGTCATTTCAACTGCATTCAAATTCTCAAGGACTCTTAAAAAGCAAATTTGCAACTATAATTTCTTTTGTAAAAATTTAAATGAGATCAACAATACACACTGTTTTTGTTTTGAAGAAGAATATAAGGACTTTATTGATAAGGATAGGGGGCACATTATCACTGGTAACTTGAATATTATTAAATCAAATTCTCTTAGAGATATTATGTTAAAGGGAACTAAATTTAGGTTAAGGAATAGAGTTAGTCAAATTAGAAAGGTGAATTCCATTAATCGAGACTTAGATGTTTTTATTGCAAATATTGCCAGGAAATATCATTGGCCCATTGAAGGATTTGGTGAATGGAAGCAGAGAATCCTAATGGAAGCAAAAAATAGAATTAATAATAATAAAAGCAAAATTTCTAATAGAGGCATTTTCTTCAACGAGCATCTTAAAAAAGAAATTGAAATTTTAAAAGGGAAATTTATCATTACAACAGTTGATAAGGCAGGAAATAATTTTTGCATTATGTGTAAACTTCACTTCAAGGAAATAATGCTTAATGAATATAATTCAAATAATACGTATCAATTAATAAAATTTGGCAAAAAAGAACTTGACAAAAGAATGTTAGCACTTGCTAAAAAAACTAAAATTAAAACCAGTAATTTAAATTATCCTTACCTTTTTCCCACTATAAAATTTCATAAAAATCCCTTAAAATTTAGATTTGTTACTTGTAGCACTGGTAGTTATAATTATTATTTTGGTAAAGTCTTCTTTAAATTTCTAAAAATTATTCTTAACAAAATCAAAGAGGAAGAGAGCTTCATTATTGACAATAACACTAAAATTTTGGACTTTATCAAAGAAAATAAAAAAATTAGTAGCATTCATACATTTGATTTTGAAAATCTTTTTACTAGCCTCCCACATAATAAATTAATTGAAGTGTGCTCTAATTTATTTGATATTTACCTTAATACTGATTTAATTGATAAAAACAAATGGTTAGAAATGTGCAGGGTTAATATTTGTGAAAATTATCTCTTTAATGGAATTAACTACTTTAAGCAGGTTCTTGGTATTCCTATGGGTTGTTGTTTTTCAAGTGCACTAGCCGATTTATTTCTCCACTCATTTGAGAGGGATTTAATTAAAAATGAAATTGTTTATGGTTTTCGTTTCATTGATGACCTTTTAGTCTTTAATCATAACAATGTTAACTCCATTTTTAGTTGCTATCCAAAAGAACTCAAATTAAATAAAACTAATAATGAATTAAACAAATGTAATTTTTTGGATCTAGAAATTGAAATCGGGAATTCAGATATTTTGGTTGGAATTTATGACAAAAGAAAGGAATTTAATTTTAAGGCTATTTCACTTTGCAACTTTCAGACAAATCTTGATTTTAGAATTATTAAGAACTCTATTTATTCTCAAATTAATAGGATTAAACACATCTGTAATAACCACTCTTCTTTTGTCAAAGCCCTAGGTAATTTAAATAATAACTTAAAGGATAACGGATTCCCTTTTTGTTTCCTTAAAACTTGATTTTTTAAAAATTAGTTTTTGTTCTCCTGAGAAATAGTTCAAATTTTTATTCATAGATGGAGCTACTGGATAGCTTCTAGATCTTTGATTGTTTTGTATCTATTGCGTCACTTTTCTGATTGGCTTGCTTCTGAAAGAAGGTAAATTTTTATCTCTTTCTTTTGATTATGGATTTAAAAAAAAAAAAAAATTTGGATTTATGTTCTTTATTTGGTGGCCGGACAAGATTCAGACCACAGGAAGGAATAAATTTTGACTTTTTGTCTTTCCTTTCCACAGAAAATCTTGTTCATTTTTGAACTAAAAATGGCGTGTGGTTTCTGATGAGTGAGCCATTTTAGTTCCTTTTCATTCTGAATAATTTCTTAACAAATTGTTCTAAGTATTGGTAAATTTTGGTTTCTCTATAGTTCTTGTTGTATTTTTTTAAAAAAATTTCTGTTGAAGCAATTACTTTTTGCAGCTGCGTTTGCACGCAAAAACGTCTATTGTTTTCATTATTTTTCATTTTATCATTGTTTTCTTTTAATTTGTTTTCTTTTAATTTAAATTTCTTTTATTTATTTATTAGGACTAAGCTTTTTTAACATAGTATATAAAGAGACATAACTAGTGATAGTATCTTTTTAATGCTGCGTTTAGGATAAGTTATCATTCGAGAAATTTAAGGATTTTTTAATGAAAAAGGAGATTCCCCCCTTTCCTTATCATTCTCAGCGAAAACTCACTATAAGAGAAATTTCTCATTTCACAAAATAGTGACTACTGGCCAGTGTTGTTATATGGGAAGATGGAAGTTAAATCAATTATTTCAAATGTATATATTTTTTATATTATGATATCTTCTAATTTATGTTTTTTGTAATCTATTTTCACGTTTTAAAATATATCTACCGATTTTTAGAAATTATGGATCATCTTTCTATTTTACATGAATTTCCAAGTTATTTAGTTTGGATAAACGTCATTATTATATGTTTCTCCACATGGCCAATTTTTTTTCTGAAATATAGTTTCAGTATGAAAAAATCAAGCTACTTGGCAATCATAAATAAGTGTTGTTTCAAATGAAACTGTATAAAATTTTATTCTTATATGATTTTCAACTTCTTTGCCCCCAAATAAGATTTATGGCCTATAAACAGCTAAGTCCTGCATTTATGGTGGCTATACGACTGTGACAATTCATTTTAAAACACTCAACATGTGGATCTCGATTTCTATGCTGTATGTTTCTAATGCTTAGGGAAACCCAAAATTAAAGAGTGGTAAATTAGATAAATTCCGAAATTTGAAGTACCATAAAACAATAAAAAAATGAACGTTTTATGTTATATGGTTTTTAGGCAAAGAATATGGAAATTATTGCTTTTAAAGCCCTTGATTCTTCATATAATTAAAACATTCTAAATAAGACAGTGGACGATTCGTATGAAATTGAATGAATAAGAGAAATCTCACTTCGAATTACAAAATACCAGTAAGCTGAAAGAAACAGTTCACTTTGTTCGTTTAATTAGAATATTACGAAATCAAATGTTTTGCAGAATCGTTAGAAAATTATTTAATGATGTGGTTAATGTGTACAAAGATATATTTATCATAAATGATACTTTATAAATTAATTTGTAACTGAATTAATCATATATCACATGTTTAATGGTTCCTGAATGTACATTGTACATAGATATATTTTTAATAATGTTTTTGATATGTTTGTTTCTTTTGTGTCTGTATATATAAGCTTATTTCTACTTAAATGCGCATTGCTCTATATATGCGGTCAGTGAGGACGTTATAGGACCCATAATTAACGTTATTTCATCTGGTGTTAGGCTGAAAACGAAAAAGCTGCTTGAATATATTTTTGATATTTGTTGGCTAAACAACACATTATTTTCTCTTTGTGTAAATACAGGTTCTTCGTTTCTTCGATTAACATGAAATAATTAATTTTCTCATTCAATCTATGATTTATTGGCTGGTTCAATTTTAAAAAGTAAAAGCATTTTAATCTTCATATGTATATTTTTTAAAAAATGTTTTCTGATGCAGGTTAAATTAGAATGCAATTCATATGTTAATTGAAAGAGATGTTCAAGGTATTTGACGATAAAAATATCACTTTTCTTGAGTTCGATGTTCGGTGCCATTCAAAATGAGCTGTGATTCCTCTTCCCATATCAAACGTATCTCACTTCCAAATTAACAGTCGCAGTTACAAGCATCAGAGGTATGTCCTGACGTTATGTTGGGCAAGCACACAGGATTCATAACATAAGGCGGTTAAATTATTCGTTTTTTTTACCTTTATATTTGAAAATTACTCAGAAATGTGATGTGGTATGCATATATATCTATCAGTAATTGCAATGATTAAAACTCGGAAATAATGAACTTCGTGATTGGAAACAATTCTTCAAATTTAGAATGGACAGAAATGACACAAGACATATTTTTTTCCAACTGTTTATTTTATTAAGGGATAGCGACATTCTCCGGACTACCCTGAAACTTCTTGGGTCGAATTTTGATCTCAGTGGCTTCAAAAGAAGTTTTAAATCCTCCGAATGAACCCCAGTTGATTCCATCTTCAGTAACTACCTTGTCCGTTTTATAAAGATTCAGACCATTTAAACTGCTGGTCTTCCTATTGTTCCGCCACCATCCTCCCGATCGTGTGCTCTTATCATCTCCAGCATGATTTGGTTGGTCCACGGCGTAAAATGCATATCCATCGTGATTGCTAATCGCATCTCCTGTTAGTAAGAAAAGAGAAAAATATTAATGCCTCAAAAAATCATAAAAGTAATTATCTAGGGCTATGAACAAGGGCAGCGCAATTTTAGGGACTCTTCTTTCTCCTGTTCAACTATCAAAACCAGATATTTATTTCAATCTTAATAAGAATAATACATATTCCTTAGGTTCTCATGATATGAATTCGAAGAAATTCAATAATCTCTATCTCCAATGGACCCTAGAATAAAAAAAAACTCACATCGTTTGAAAGTTCATATTCAGGATTTTTCTGACGTCATGGGCCTAATTTTAAGGGAAGGTCAAGTACATATAAAGAAGCATTTTTTGTATAGCAATGTTTGTCCAAATGAAGCGTGTAGCAGGAGAAACAAGAAATGCCAAGGAAATGAAAAGAAGCTTTTAATTTATATCATTGTGAGAAAGACTGGCTAAGAATAGTTTGGTGCAACCAAATGCCATAACATCCCACCATTAACAGTGATAGCCTAGAAGCTTTTAATTTGCACAATTCCCGTATATGGCCCCTTCTAACCCATATGCTCCACGCACAAATGCTTTGTAAGAGCGGTTCTCTGTTAATGTGTGGGCGGGTATTGTAAATGATTTCCTTATTGGTCCATACTTGCTAGCACATCGATTCAACAGTATGACGTATTGCTTATTTTTGGAAGAGGTATAAACCAGAAATATTTCTTAATGTGCCATTTGCCGTTCGAAATGCCACAGGGCTCCAGACTATTTCTGCATTAATGTGCTAATTTACCTCAATATCACGTTTGGCCTTCCGTGGATTGGACGAGGTGAGCCAGTTGCTTGGCGGGAACGTTCTCCCGTTTTATCAAGTATCGATTTTTTCTTATGGGGAAACCTCAAGGCACTCATCTACGAGACTTCAATTGACTCTGATGTGGGCCTCATTGCAAGACTTTCAGTCTCTGCCTCAACTGTTCGTGAAACACCAGTCAGCTTAGAAAAGGGTATGCCAACCAATTTTAAGACACTGCTAAGAATCTTTTGATGGTGGTGGTGGCACATTTGAGAACTTACTGTAATTTTTATGTAAATACAGTCGGACCTCTATTTATCGAACCTCTATTTTGCGAACCTTTTCTTGGAACCGAGAAAATTTGCGAATTTCTTCGTGAAATAACCTCCAAATTGCTAAGTGCATTCTCCATTTAACGAACTTTTTCTTGAGACCCAATATGAGACTCTCTATTTCTCAAAATATTTCTGAACAGTTCAAACTTAATCTTTCTTTTAACACATTTTATGATGATCAATGACCTTGAACTGATTTTACCAGTTGCCTAACTCACCGAGAGCGGTAAAATCGCTGCCAATCTTTGCATTTTATCCAGGAAGTGCAACCTTTATCCCCCCCACTGTCCACTTCACTAGAAAAACTTTCAATAACCCCTTTTCACCCTCAATGGAGCTGTCCCGTGTCCTTGAACTATTCTCCCGTTTTCTAGATTGTTGATCAGAGTCGTGCTGGTAATTTTGGTTTTCGTAGCTGGAAAATGTCAAATCGAAAGTGCTTGAGAATCAAAGAAAATAATTAATTCTTCATGAGGTGGATAAAGGCGTGAAGAAAAAAGTTTATTGCCTTAAAATTTGTTATTCCTCCTAACATCCTATCAAAACCATAATAAAAAAATCGTGATAATGTACACAATTATGATTCATCGCATTCTTGTTCAAAACTTTTAAAAACATGTGTCTATGAAGATGTGGATGAGGCAGTTTTGAAGTGGATACACACAATGCGAGATAAAAAATGCTCCGATCTCTGGGCCTTTCATAATTGAGGAAGCTCTTCAATTTGCGAAGGCGTTGGTATACGACGAATTTCGAGGAAGCAATGGATGGCTTAAAAAATTTAAGAGAAGACACGGAATTATGGCAAAAGTAATATTGGGTGAAAGTAAAGACATTGATGGTAATGATAGTGAAAATTGGATAACGGAGACACTGAGTAAAATTTTAAAAGACAATAAGCCAGAAAATATCTTTAATGCGAATGAGGCTGATTTATTTTTTCAAATGTTTGCCTCAAAAGACATTAACATTTAAAAGGGAAAATTGCTTTAGAGGAAAACAAAGCAAAGCAAAATTAACTGTCATGTTAGGTGCAAAAAGACTGGGCATCAGAAATTGAAACCATTAGTTATCGGAAGAAGCAAAAATCCAAGATGTTTCAAAGGCGCAAAATCTTTGGAGGTCGATTATGACTTTAACGAAAAATCTTGGATGACGTCAGAAATTTGTGAAAAATAGGTTCAAAAGTTGGACAAACGTATGATTGCAGATTGTCGCAAAATTACTTTTGACAATTTCCCGCCATCCGACGGAAATCAACCCAAAACTGAAAAATGTTACAGTTTTTTCTTGCCACCAAACACTACATCAAAACTGCAGCCAATGGATCAAGGGTGATAAAAATTTCAAAATACACTATCGCAGGAGAATAGTGCGATAAGTTATCACTGCGCTTGAGAACAATCAATCCATGCCAAAGATCAACTTACGGGAAAGCATATCAGAAATTTCCAAAACATGGAACTATGTTGTCACAGATCGTACTATTCGCAACAGTTTTGCCAAAGTTGGATTCTCCGTCAGCAATGAGAACTCGGCAAATACGGACGAAGAAGACGATATTTAATTAGAGGAACATAAAAAAATTGTGAATACAGCTAAGGGAAAAAGAAGAAATTAACGATGATGTGCTGATTGATGAGTTTCTTTCACTTCATTCTGAAGTTGAAGCCTCGGAGACACTAACTGAATTGGATATTTTAGACAGTGTATAAAATAAGAACAATACAGCAATGAATGGCGATGAAGGCGAAGATGATGAAGATGGAAATGATCGTGATGCAGAAATCAACAAACCTTCACGCTAAATTCAATTGAGCGATTTTGGACTCCAAAAGGGAGCGAATGAAAAAATTCTCTCTTTCGATCTTTTAGTACGAAAAATCGCTCTTTAAAACACTTTTATCGCCGCAAACCAGTTCCCACTTCCTGTCCGTCAGAAAACAGATCATGAAATCGGGATTCTACTTCCTAGTTCGATCCTTTACAGAGTGTTTTCTAATAACTGTTTTACTCACAAGGGGGTGTCTGAGAAATCATTGGTTAATATCATCACGTGACCTTCCTTATCTCTGTTTCTCCCGACAAGATCAGCCGACATTTTATTTTATTTTAGCTCGCGTACTTCGTACACCATAACAGAAGAAGCATTTTGGCCAAAAAAAAAGATTATTAAATCTTTTTAATTAACAACATCGATCCGGAAGGTGGATAGAAGCATTATGACGGGTAAGTAACATTTTAAAATTCTAAAATTGCACTTTAGAGCATTACATAGATCAGATATTTTTCATATGACACCGCTTCACGCCAAATCCTTTATCGACTGTGTGCAAAGATTATTAGTAGCTTAACTTCACAATACTCTTTGTGAATTCGTCATTATTTTAATATTTTTCTATTGGAAATTAATAATGAGTCTGATTTTCTAATATGGCAATAACCCCACGTTACGCGATTTTTTTTTGCATCGATCGTGTTTAAAAACTGTATTAATTAAACAGTAAAATAAATCAATACTGTTTATTAATTTTTCATTATTTTAATATTTTGGACATTGTTTAATAATTATAAAGTATCTGCAGTTTTTATAAATATTTTTTTATTTATGTGTTTATTTTGCTTGGATAAAATGTGTACTCATCAGAATTAACTTCCATTAATAAATATTTGAACATCTTGGGGGAATTTTAATTTGCCTGTCCACAAAGTGCTTGTGTTTTGGGAGGCTATTTTAATGGAAGTTTAGTTAATAAATTATATCTATTGCGTATAATATAATTAAAATTACATTTATGCACATTCTGCAAAAACTTTGTTAAATAACCTAATTCCATTCTGAACATATGATCCTTGACATATAACATATCCCTGACATATGTTATACTTGAATGCAAATTTGAAAATTCCCGAGACATTAAAGATAATAAGAGTAAAAATAATAAGACATCTTCATCCTGAATACATTGTTTTGACACTTTATTTTTAGAAAATTATTTATCATTAAAGATTATCCACATTAGAAAGTTAAGGAAGAAATTTAAAAAAAATTAAAATTAATTTCATCCCCTGTCATATTAATCACACTTATTTTTATTTTTAATTTAATGTATATGTAAATTTGGTTTCAGCTGTGAATGCATGTTGATGATCCCCGAAGGTCAGCAGAGCTATTTCAGGTCCATGAGCTTGTACACGCTAAAGAAATCCAGAATCAATGAGGATCCTTTATGAAAAGCCGCAGGTCGAGACCCCTGATACCAGTGATGCACCGGGTATGCATGTTTTAAATGTGTTTTGAAGTGCAAGTTTGGGAGAAAAAAGATTGCAAAATTTAATTTGCCTGTCCACAAAATGCTTGTGTTTTGTCAGACTAATCTAATGAAAATTTAATTATCTAACTTATATCTAATACATATAATATAACTAACATTATATCCATGCACATTCTGCAAAACTTTGTTAAATGACCTAATTCCCTTCTGAACATATCCTTGACATATATTATACTTGAATGCCAATTTTAAAATTCCTGAGACATTAAAAATAATAAGAGATATCTTCATCTTAAATCCTACATTGTTTTATGCCACTTTATTTTTTTGAAAATTATTTATCATTGTAGATTATCCATTAGAAAGTTCAGGAAGAAATTTAAAATAATAAAAATTATCTTTATCCAATATATTAATCACACTTATTTTTATC
>BGPR01012488.1:0-15914 GCA_013235015.1 Araneus ventricosus
ACAAAAAATCGCAGTACAGCAATACGCACCTCCAATTCTCCTGTACATGATATTAATGTAATTAGAATCAACATCAGCCAGTATTCTGAGGGTAAATAACAAAGGAAAAGAAAAGAGATTTCGCTCAATCTGGAGTAACCCCCCCCATGAGCGTTTCTTTAAACCGATTCTGTTCATTTTAACTTTTTTGATTGTCGATTTCCTTTAGGTCTGTTTTCGGCGAATGGTAGGACCTTATTATTTTTTTGAGGTTCTCACTTTTCTTTTGAACCCCTTAATAAAACAAGTCTGTGTACGTCAAGAAAATTGTATATATTGCTTTTTTTTCTTCTTCTACTCTCCGTGTGGAGCGGACGTTGCGACTCCAGAAATAACATCCCGCGTGAATGGGGAACTGAGGCGGGCGCGCGTGTTCTAAATTCTTATGCGCTGTAAAATTCTTAGAAAAACCCATTTAATTTTCCGGTTAGTTGAGTCCTGATACTTAATGATAATTGAGAATTTACTGTACTACCATTATATACCAAAATACCGCTAAAATGTACCAAGAATCTTAGGTCTATAAAACTTTTGAAAATTGCTTGAGCTTTGATCTGATGAGCCGCCACTGTTCCTACCCCTATAACATGTAGAGTACTTTGGTCTAGATTTTTGCATCACGCGCAGTTTACAGATAATATGACAGCCTAAAAGATATCAAGAAATGGGAGGCCTCAAGAACCATCTACGACGTGACAAGTGCTATCTCTTACAATCGCTCCAGAAGTTGTGCACTTCGACGACGATGACCGAGCGTGATGGACGTCGCCGTAGAACTGATTTCCGGGAACAGCAGCATCTCTCGTCCCAGATGGGGTTCAGGGAGTTCTCATCGAACCTGAAAGAGATAGTGGAAAATTCTTGGTTCAAGAGTCGTCTGATGCACACCGACATGTCATTGAAATTGGTTCTACTTTTATCCGTTACACTCTTTCAACTGCAAACGGTGACAGCTTAGGGCCGTAAAGTTGAGGTATAGGTATAGTAAAAGGCTATGCGCTACTGAAACTTTACAACGCCATCTATCGGCAAAATTTTGAGTTAACGTATCCTATCTCTTGCGCAGTACAAGATACGGATAAAATAATAAAATTCTAGAGAGTCTTCGATTTAGTAATACAAAAAGGCCTAGCATAAAAAATGAAGAACGAGCTGTTTATATGAAGATTTGTTTGTTTTCATTTCCGAAGATGACAAAACGAGGCTAGCAACTAGTTATCACAATATACCTTTATTTCGGTGTTCGCGTTTCCGTCATCTACAATGCAGATTTGAGTCTTCGTTTAAATTTCACTTTGCACACAATGTTTAGTATATAGTTGGTGCGCAAACACAAGCAATAGTAATGCGTCCTGCAATGTTGGCGGAAAGGTCCGCTACACCTGCTTGAGTTATCGCACAAGAAAAAGTATAATGGGGTCATTTTGCCCGGAAAATAACATTTTCCTTTATCGCCATATGACGTCAGCCTGAAATGCGAGCAAAACAAAGTATTTTAAACGTTTTGTTGCAGGGCATTATTGCACTTGTGGCGGCATCTGCATCCTGACCTCAGGCAAGCCTTTTTTGCTGTGCAGATCGACTGCCCCTCTTGATGTCGTCCATCAAATCCAATAGCGTCGAGCATGTTGCTGTATATAAGCACCATTGTTACTGTTACTCCTCTGCCTGCTTTGGTTCTTGCCTCTTCCCTTTTGTTTGTGGCTTATTTGATTAGCTGTATAATGATTAGCATTTTTAATAATTTTAATTCACTTGAAACTTGTTATTTTATTAACGGAGTAGTCTTGAATCGACTTCTGTCACCAGTCACACATGCGATGAATACTTGATTTTAGTGAATACAGGTGTTGATAGATCGGAAGCCGAGTCAGACGGTGTATCGCAGGTTAATACGTCGCAAATTTGACTTATACAAAGCCGACTGTTTCAGCATCTAGTATCAAATCTCGCTCTATCAATCCTGGAGAGAAGTTAACTTCTAGACTTAGGCCGTCAGTAGTTGCCACTCAAGGTGTTTTCGTACTAAATTGAAGACGCTGTATAATTTGTTATTGATATTTGCATCTTGTACTGTTATTTAGATAGGACCGCTGACCTAAAAGCCTGATAGATTATGCTTGTACTTGTCTCATCGAGTAGCGCATAGCTTTTTTTTACTATGCTCAGACACCAACTTTGTGTCAAGCTGTCACTGTTTAGAAGTTAAGGGGGGGTGTAAATGACATAAGTGGAACCCTGTATGAGGTGATTGGAATTGTAATTCATGCAATCTCCTGCAGTTTCACCAATAAAGCCTCATGTTGGAGATGGGTATGAGCGTCAGAACAAGCCAAGGTAAGAATCTCACTATCCGCAAGGCAACAACAATATTCTCCACAATGAATTTTTTAAAATGTTAGTAATTCTGAGAATTTAAATGTCAAACAAACGTTTAATTAGAAATGCATATTTATCTTGCAAACATAAAATATTATGGTGAAAATTTTTAATATCTGTTAGTTTAAGATTTATAATGGTTCTATGAAACAGGAATAAATATATTCAACAGATTAAAAAAAATTTGATTTTGGTTTCTTTGTGTCCATTAAACTATTTTTTTCTTCACACACTCCTGCTTGGCGTCACTCCAGACTTTATGCGCCATGTTGCCGGTTTTACACGGGCCACATGCCTCAAGTACCTGCGCAGAAGTCGCTGGGGTTCTATGCGGCAGGAAGAGTGATAACGCACCCTTCTTCAGTAATAGGAGGATCCACTTGTGATAGAGCGTCTTAAATGGTGCAACATTTGCAGTGGTACAATGTGACTTTGAGAGACTGTCTATTTAACTTTCGTCATGTCAGCAGTCCCAGGACACGGTTTCGACGGGTTTTTTCCTTGAGAGGACCGGTTCATTAACTTTGTCTATGTCACAAACTTGGTATCGTTTGGCGGTTTTTTGTCTTGAGAGGACACAATCTATTGTAATTTTGTCTATGTCGTTGTCCCATCAATGGTTTTGTCGGGGTTTTTTTCTTGAGAGGACTGGTTCATTAACTTGTCTATGTCATGTCCTGGTATCAATGGGTTTTGTCGTAGTTTCTTCTTGAGAGGACTGGTCTATTAACTTTTGTCTATGTCGCTGTGTCCCAGACAGACACTTGGCTCTTTGTCGGGGTTTTTTCTTGAGAGACTGAATCTATTAACTTCTTTATTCATGTCACAGTCCTTAGGACACGGTTTTGACGGGTTTTTTTCCCTCGAGAGAACTGGACCATTATTCATGTTACCGTCCCAGAATGGTTTTGACGGTTTTTTCCCTGAGGATGACTATTCATTATCCTCATTCATACGTAACCCAGGACAATACTTGACGTGCTTGTTGAGAGGACTGGTCTATAGCTGTCTTTTCTATGTCACAAGTACCAGAATAATGGCCTTTAATGGTTTTTTCCTTGAGGACTGGACATTATTTCGTCATGCTACAGTCCCAGGACACGGTTTGGAATTCGGTTGAATGTTTTTGACATTCCCCGCTTAATTGTTTTCCTCTATTGGTATCTGTGTACCTTGAGCTCAGGCTGTTTGTTTTGCTCAATATATAAAGGGTCTCGCCTCATATTGCGCAAATAACGCCAATCACTCCTCTGACCTAAAATTACATTCTCACTTTCATTGGCTAATCTTCGTCTTCTTTCTCGAACGCGACTGCGCCTTTCTTTGCTTGGCTTTCTCCTTCTCCTTAAGAAAACAATGTACCCCTCAGCTTCTGCTTTCTTTTCCTCAACTGGATCAAACTCAACATGCTATCGCAGATATCACCCATGCTGGCTTTGCGGGCTTATCGTGATCCCTACTTTGCGTTTGCTTAATACATAGCACCTTAATTAAAGATTTCAACAGAGAGCACCTTATATTTGATAATAGATAGTGCAATGTTCAAAAATACAACGCCAATGTGTCGTTTTCTGCTTATGTTTATTTGATAACGTCTTATTACAGGAGAACCTTAAGCATTTGTTTTAATGAGTAGAAATTTACCTCTTTGCTCAAAAGATAACGTCAATGAATCTCCTCATCTGTGCATCGCTAATTTTAAAGAATCTGAATCCCAAACACAATAGAGCAAATTTATTAAGTAGAATTCACCGCACACCTGTGTGGATTTGACGTGCTTCCCAGAATAATTCCAGTATGTCGCTTTAAGGATAACGTCATCTTGTCGTTTCCAAAAGAGATTGGGCAAATCCATCTCCTCTGGGTCTGCGCATCATCCGAAACATTGCAGATAGTAAAGTTATTAAGAAGAAATCACAGCCTACCTTGGTGGAGTTACCTGAATAATCATATGTCTGCTTTAAGAGATAAATGCTCATCTCATGTTATTCAAAAAGATTAAGTGAAATCCAACTCCTCTGAGTCTGCATCATCAAAACATTGTAGAGAGTAAAGCATAAAAAAGAATCTACAGCCTACCTTGGTGGATTGACGCACGAATAACTTGCTTACGTCTGCTTAAGAGATAATGCTCATCTCAGGTTTCTCAAATATTAAGAAAATCCATCACCTCAGGGTCTGCGCACATCCCAAACATCGCAGAGAGTAAAGTTATTAAGAAGAATTCACAACATGTACCGGGGTGGACTTGACGTGGTTCCTGAAGATTACCCCTTTATGCAGCAGCTTGGATATCGGGTGCGGTCTCGGCTGGGAGAGAGTTTATCTGGTAGTTAGATGTGTAGCGCGCAGCTGGAAGACGCGATACCTGAAAAGAGAGAACTTACAACTAGAGATGTTACGTGAGAAATCAGTTTGTAGGCGTAGCTGTACAGTGTTTATGTTAAAACCAGCTCTATATCTTTGTTCTTTGGCTATCTGTATTGACCTGTGTTAGAAACTGATCTTAAATCGAGTCCGAACTTTTCTGAAGAACCCAGACATTTTATTAGGTTGGTTCTCACTACTTCTAACCACCTCAAGCATTTGCAACAGCATCGATTAGCTTTCAGGATTATGTAAATAAGGTATCGCTATAAAAAAAGGCAAGCAATAAACTTCGGCGATAAATCTGCTTAGCGTCTCTTCCGTTTTTTCTCAGGCTAACTAGCTGGATGGCTGACTTTAAATATATGGATGGATGGCTGACTGATGACTTTCTTAGGATTTTTCATATCTTAGCTATACGCTACGAGTATAATACTAGGTATTTACTTTTAGGCAGACGTCCAAATTTAATAGGATTGGATTCGGAGTAAGTTGAATGTTGCAAATGCTTAACTTTGAATATTGATCTGTTAAAAGATTTTAATTTAACTTTTAGTCGAGTTGACTATGATGTTATTTTAATAAAAGTGTTTTTTTTTATATCAGCCTAGTCATTGACTACTATTTGAGACTTTTGAGACTAAACATGATAGATTTTAATATCACCTTGTAAACCAGCGGAAGTGTTATTCCCTCGACTTTCTCATAAAGGAGAAAGTCGCCAAATTTGGACCACTTGGACATTTTTAGATGTACAGTGATGGAGAAATAATATTAACGAAAAACACGTTGTAGAATTTGTTAGGCACAGGAAGCGAGTTTGCCAATATCACTTGTTAGTCTCGTAAAGTAGAGACAGGCAGCTTGAGTAACACTAGTTATGAAGAGCTGCTGGATAATGAGCTAAAAGCGTCCTGGCTTATAGCAGTGGAATTTCTATGAGATAGAGCATTTCTTATTGCTTTCAGAAATGACGAATCGTATAAGTTAAAAGAGACATTTATTAGACGAACACATTTAAGAACATATTTACAGATCACATTTCCATTTAACAAGGTTGATACTTTTCCTACATCTTATAGGTACAGTAACAGCTTACATGGCACTGAAGTCTCTCCGAGGAGAGAATGCTTAGAGAACCTACAGACCGTACCTTCTTTCTTCCAAATGATATAGTATATATATATATAGAGACAAGTATATATACTCTGCTAATAATCCGTAGATCTACATATCAGCTGCGGGAATCGAATAGACAACGTCATACGATTCCGATTAAATAGCTGCTAATATAGATGACAAGTGAAGTGACTAGCTCAAAGAAATGACGTGAAAATCTTAAAGAATGCTTCGAATCTTAGAGTAAAGGCACGAGAGACAATTTAGAAAAGATGCAAGCCTCTTAGCTTAAAATGCAGAATTTCCAAACAGAATTTTTTGTAGTTTATTTATCTTCAAAATACATAGTGTAATGAACTTTTTATGAAGCACACTTTAAATTAGAAAAAAAATCAGATTTTTTAAAAAAAATTGTGTCTTCGATCCAATCTAGGAAAACGGTTTCCTAGATTGGACCGCCAATTTTTTTAAGAGGAGTTGGAACCCTAAGTCCGTTAACCCTAACCCTGTTATTTCGATGTAGCTTTTCTCAAAATCTGTTATAGATTCATGTTTGAAATTTTTTATACAAGTAAACTACACCTTTCTCGTTATACTGAAATGAGCTTTTGGTTAATTTTTAAGTTTTTATAAATTTACAAAATATTTAATTTGACATAGTGAAATTTTACCCTATTTCGACACAAAAAAATTATAAAAAAAAGTTTTGAGTTTTTTTTAAACGCTCATCTCATTATAATGAGAAAGGTGTACATTATTTGTATAAAATGTTTCAAACATGTATCTATAACAGAGTTTGAGAAAAGGTACATCGAAATGGCCAATTTAACATTTTTTGTTTTGACCCAAAAAGTTTGTAAAAAATACACTTTGAATTTTTTTTAAAAAAAATCATTTCAGTATAATGAGAAAGATGTACATTTCTTGTATAAAAAGTTTCAAACATGCATCTATAACTGAGTTTGAGAAAAAGTACATCGAAGTAACAGGGTTAGGAGTAACGGACTTAGGGATCCAACTCCCCTTAAGCACAATTAAAGCAAAAATATTCTTTTATTCTGAAATTCACACCATCATACAATGAATGAACCCAAGTATGAAATTCTATGCACTGTGTCACTTCTTCTCCTCCCTTTGTTTGCTCATAAATGATACAAATGTTACACATCCCAAGTTTTTATTATTTTGTAACAAGATTTAATGGCTTTAGTGTCCTTTTATTCTTTTTGCTTTGATTTATTCCAGTTCCAATTCCTGAGGACTACTAGCTGTTATAAACTGTTTTCTTAATTATTCCTGTAGTTTAAGATAATAATTTCATTGATTTAAATGGTCTAAATTAACCTTTGGGCAACAAAAAAGGAACCCTAACCTTAATTTGCAGCTATTTTCATAAAATGATTATAGAAAATTTTAGATAAAGAAATTTTCTATCTGACGATATAATGACATGTTTTCCTACTTCATTTAGAACAACGTAATAACATCTGTTCAAGTAATAGATTGCTGATGCCAAAATCGAAGCACTTGTTCTCTAACTGTAACCACGTAGCATTTTTTCCTAAAAATGATAACATGAACCCCATTTACATAATTACAACATAATTTGCCTATTTTTCGTTGAAATATTTAATAGAAATGAATTATGATACCGCTTCAATCTAGGCGCCACGCCGGTTAAAATTTGACGTCTCTCCTCTAAGTGCACAATGGCATTGTTTGTGCTTCGTAGTACAGGTTTAGCCTAAATGATTCAACGGGTTTCAAAGGACTGTTTATTTACAAGTATGCGACGTACGAAGACAGGTGATACATGACAAGATACACACACTCACCAAGTGTCTGGTACGTACTACAAATGACCAGCTGCAGCTTTTCCGTATTTGCGTAGGAATGCACGCTGAACACTCGTAACTGAAGAACACTTCGCATATTCCAACACACAAATACTCCTCTCCTGCATTGCCGCCATCTTGTACAGTGAGGCTACAGGCCCTCCATCTATCGAGCTTCTAAACTTGGGGAGTGTATGCATCTTGTCATGTATCACCCGTCTTTGCAGGTCGTATACCTCTAATACACAGTGTTTCGAAACCCGATGAATCATTTAGGATAACCCTGTGCAATAAAGAAAGCCAATCACGCATTTTAGATGGCTTCCTCCTGGCAGATTGGGTTCAAAATTTGATACATATCTACAAATATGATGCTATTAACCGTGGGTCAAATTTCATTCATCTAGCTCGTTCATTAATGTTCGCAAGGTATCTTTTCGTACTAAATCGAGAGTGCTCTACAACTTTCTAACTGACTTTTTTCTCGTATCTTTCACCGTTTACGAGATAGGACCGCTAATTCCAAACTTTGCCTATAGATGGCGTTGCAAGTTGTCTCATCGAGTAGCGCATAGACACCAACTTTATGGCTTTATCTGTCACCGTTTAGAAGTTAAAGGAGTGTAACGAATATAAGTGGGAACCCCGTATAATAATCTAAATCTGGAAAGATAAGAAGGAACGGTCCGTGGTTAGTAGCAACGAAAATTAGTTGAAAGATGACAGAACTTGCCCAAGTAGTGAAGTGTCTTGGGCATGCGCTCCGTGTCGTCGAGTGCCTCGAAGCCGTACTCCACGCTGAAGCCTTGCGGCAGATCTCGGAAGCAGTAGTCCATCTGTTTCGCCACACCCAGCCACAGGTAGCATTCCACTTTGGCCAGGAGCGTGTCATCGCCCCTCCTTCCCAAACACTACCAGAAAGAATAAAATCACTTAATTAATGTTAAGAATGAAGCATCTATACCTATAAAAGACATTTACCATTTTAGTAAATTTTTACCCTTACTTATTGGCTTTAATAGAGCTCGTACCATTTGAATATTATAATTTATTATGGATGCAGAAACAGTGCTAACTATAGCGTTCAGCGTCTAACAGCTGACCAACTCCTACAGAGAAAAAGGCTTCAAAGAGATCATTGACTCGATTGAGTTCCTCCGGTATTTATAACTCTCCGACAGGGCGTGATGTCACATGGTATTTTCCATTAAAACCTCTTAAGTTGTTCTTTTGTGGTTATCGTAAGCTACTATTTAGTTGATTATTTTTTATCTATACTTATAAAAGGCAATGTTTGCGCGTGTGTGTGTGCGATATCCGGACGAATCTATAGCACTTACAGACATGAAATTTGACAAAAAGGTAGACGTAATGGTGACTCAATGCACCTCAAAGCCAGAATTTTAAAATTTAATCAGAAATTTTTTTATTTAATGTTTTGTGTTGTTTTGGGTCATTTTTGGCACGTTTACGGCTGTACTATCTTTTCTAATGATCGTTGAAAAACAATCGATGCACCATCGGATAGAACAAACAATTTTCCGTTCTAATGAAGTTTGTTTTGAATTTCCGACTTAATTTTCTGAATTTTGAGAAATTTTTAAATAATAGTCACTTTTATGGTAATTTTTGATAAGGATTTCTTCAAATTCTGACGTCCTAACAACTCTATAATTTTCATTTTTTTTCAGCTTATAACTGGAACGTTTCTGTCGGATTTAAAACAAGAACGGTTAAAATATCTTATTCTATTAATTTCTTATTCTTTCTCTTCTTTCTCCTTATTCTCTAAATATCTTATTCTATAAATTAATTTTTACCTCATCAGTTCAAATAGTTTTTTTTGCTAGCGAGATTTGACAGCGAGAGTTTCTCCGGACGATCTGAGAATGCATTATCGCTTCCTCGCAGGAGGTGACGTAATATGCTTCCATTCCCAGCCTGCATTTCTACAATCCGATTCCTTCCGGTGACGTCATTACATTCCCGTCATTGTCGAGAGGATTAAAATAAGCGGGAAAATCTTTTGTTTTGATTATGTTTTCAAAACCTTTTCGTGTCATTGCTGGCATTTTCCCCACATTTTGTTGCAGTCCGGATTCCACGGGCAACGCCGTGCGCGTACTGCTAGTTTAATTATATAGTTCAAGAGACAACTTTTCCCGAAGTGATGAACGAAGTGCGAAGTGATGATTAGCTCCGGATTCAAACTGACAAGGATCCGGATTCAAACTGACAAGGATCCGGATTCAAACTGACAAGTAATACAGAATAATTCAAGACGAAGATGTTGTATTAAGAGAGAGAAAGAGTTAAAGTTGTGTAAAGACAGGAAGTGGAAACCATGCATCACTTTCATCTTCAAGCAGAATTAATTATAGTTATACCTCGGTTTTCGTCGATAATCCATTCAAAAACAATCGACGAAAACTGAAGCAATTCTTTCCATAAAAATCAATGCAAATCCAATTAATTCCTTCGAGACAAATGTACACCAAGAACATTTTCTGTAGAGAATAAATATAGTTTAATACAAAAAACGATAAGAATTTAATATAAAACTGCTAAACACTCTAGGAGTTTCTGAATGGTATACCAGTAAGAGTTCGATTTCACAATCACCAATAGCATAACTACGAGGGTGAGTCATTAAGTAAGTCACAAAAGATAAGAAAAAATAATTTACCATGATAATCACTTGGAAACAATTTTATTTTTCAATGTAATCTACACCAATGTTGATGCACTTATCCCATCGTTTTATCAGCGCCGCAATTCCAGCTGCATAAAATTCTTTGGGTTACTGATTCATCCACGGTAGGACTTCGTGTTGAACGTCGTCATCATCTGCAACGCGTTTGTCTCCTAGATGTTGTTTCAGTGGACCAAACTCTGGGAGTTATTATCGGATCTTCACAAAACTGGTGTCGATGGAAATGTCTCGAGGAGCAACTTTTTAGATCGGACAGTCGCTATAACTCGGGGAGATATTATCGGATCTTCACAAAACTGGTGTCGATGGTAATGTCTCGGGGAGACGGGTTCATTCGGAATATTCTCGACAAGACATTTCGATCGACACCAGTTTTGAGAAGATCCGATAATATCTCCCCCAGTTATAGCGACTGCCCGAAATGTAAAATCGTGGACTGTACCACCGTTTAATTACATCTTATTCTTCTGAGGTCTCTTTTAAACAAATATACTGTTCTCGAAAGAGTCAAGCTGTTTCGTATAGTCGTCCGTTGTTTAAGTGGAACGTTATTAGTTTCGCAAGACAATCGGCCAAACAAAAATTCATCTTCAAAAAATCTTTTATTCCAACCAACTACTTATTTTTACTCCGTAATATTCGTTGAAGTACTATCATTTTTTGTTACCATTCTGTGAAAGATAAATTTAAAATAAGCAGAAAAGATTAATGTATAAAGATATGCTACAATTTTATAAAAGCATCTGCAACTGATGCTAAAATTCTTTCTGAAACTGAAATAAAATTCTTTGGGTCGCTGTCTCATCCACAGTAGGACTTCGTGTTGAACGTCGTCATCAGCTGCAAAGTGTTTGCCTACAAGATGTAGTTTTAGTGTACCAAACAGGTGAAAAGGCTGGTTGGTCAGTGCTACAGCATCCACCCCAAAGCCCAGACTTAGCACCAAGCGATTTTCATCTGACGACAAAGATGACGATGAGATGATGACGACGTTCAACACGAAGGTCTGCTGTGGATGAGACAGCAACCCAAAGAAATTTATGCCTCTGGAATTGGGGAGCTGATAAAACGATGGGATAAGTGCATCAACATTGGTGGAGATTGTGTTGAAAAGTAAAATTGTTTCCAAGTTATTATCACGGTAAATTATTTTTTCCTTATCTTTTGTGACTTACTTAATGATTTACCCTCGTACTAACTAACCAACAAAAGAGTTCGATCAACGGTTCCCAACCTTTGGGCTACGCCTCGCTTGTAGGCCGCGTATAACGCATTTAGTGGGCCGCGGAACGCCAGTCAAGAGTCAGAGAGTCTAATATATGTAGAGACTTGCGCTTTAATGTTTGCTCTGATTTCATGACATTTTAATAAGTATAAAGACATGTAAGGAGAAGAATTTTTGGCATTCATATAGAAGTTGTTTTACTGTAAATATTTTCTTCCATATCAAATATTGGGAATATTTTTTCCTCCAAAATCAATAGTATCGAGTTATTATACGTATTCATTTTGAAATTCCTTTCTGAAACATAAAAAATTAATCCCAATTTTTGTTCGAAAAGGGTTAGAATAACTAATTACAAAAAATTAGAGTTATTTCGATTAATTTTGGAGCGCCTGGAGCATTTATCATAAAGGCCATTAATTGTTCTTAAAAATTACATTTACACCCATAATTTTGGAGCGCCTGGAGCATTTATCATAAAGGCCATTAATTGTTCTTAAAAATTACATTTACACCCATAACTCAGAAATAAATTAATATAATGCAGTGAAATTTGGTGTGTTGTCGTACGTAGTGCTCCTATTAACGCCTTCAAAATTTCAAATTAATTAATTGAAAATTTAAAAATGATTTTGAATGTCCCTGATCGCTTTAAAAGCCAATCGCGTTTCGTTCCCCACCATGTCAGAGGGACGTCAATTTTAGTTTCCCCCCTCCTCATGTGAAATGCCCCCACTGTCTATGGGAAATGCCATGCAAACACGTACACTGCCAAGGCAAAACGCAGGTATCAGGTTCCAGAAGCCGATTTCTTTTTCTACAATGATATTTCTACGAGATGACTCGTAATCGGCATCCTAGGCAAAACCGTCAACAACGAGATAACTCGTAATTGTCGGTTAACGTGTTAAATAGTTACTGCTAGTGTCTGTGAGAGTGAAACCTTTGTATCTCCTTCTCTGGGGCTCACCTAAGCCACTTTCGTAAGCGCTAAGAATCAGGAACTCACCTTCAAGAAGAGGGTGATGGTTTTCCCGCTCTGCTCTCCTCGTTCGTATTCTCGGACTGCGTAGAGGAGTTCTCGGGCACACACCCTGGCGTGACCCACCCGCTTCGAGCCGCTTTCCAGCCACACGATCACGTCAGGCACTCCGGACTGCGGCTGTGCCAGAAAAGGGTTAATATAAGCAAGGTTTGGATATGTAGAGCTGGACATTCACGGAGAGACCACTCCAAGCCAAATGGCGTGGTGGAACCCCACACCGGTCCAATTTTCAGCCCATCCATTTAGGTGGGGCATTCAGGGAGACTCCAAACCACACTACCGGTCACTGTAATCCCCTAGCGCTACTGCGATTCCTCCAGCTTTCAAAACGGCCCCCCCCGGTAAGTTCCGATTCCTCCTCCCCACGGGGCTACATTTTGTGTTTTCGCTTTTGTGAGAGAACCTGACTCCCCGTCCCCACGGTCGCATTTCAGTTTTATGACCCAACGCGCCAAATGGATTACGGACGAAGATGAAAATCCAAGCTTTTCGACCGTAGTACGCCAATTCTCGTCGGATTTTTGCATCGACGACGGGTTTTGGAGCGACCTGCTCCAAGTTGCGTGGAACGGTCTCTTCGTGAATGTCCAGCTTAAAACGGGCCACTCTTATGGAATGAAGGCGCAGACCAAAGATTTAATTTTTAAACTCAATAAAAAATTTCCTTTCGGTGATTTTTTGTTCTCCATCTTACTTTCTCCTATATTTAGTACAAAGAGAAAGTATTGTAAGTCTCAATAAATTCGATTTCGAGATTTCGATAAGTCTTCATGTTTCAGACCTCAACGAGACAGAGACAACAATTTTTGGATGTCTATGTCTATTATGTATGACAATTATGTCTATCTGTATGATAATTATGTCTATCTGTATGAAAACACGATAACTCAAACATGCAAAAAGTTAGACCGATGAAATTTGGGAAAAAAGGTCTTTAAACCAAAATTGTAGAACTGCATCAAATTTTGGACGAAATCAGTCTGCGGGAAGACTGTTTGTCTATCTGTCCGCATGGATGTAAATAGGATAATTCAAAAGCCCAATGAAGAGTTAAGCGAAATTTGGTATATAATTTCATCACTAGGATTGTAGGTGAATATCAGATTTTGGACCAAATACATCTAGGAGTTGGCTCTCTATGGCAATTATACTTAATTAAGATCCATTTGGATTAATTTAATGCCGTATTTAACTAAACATTGCGTATTACTAAATGATTGTTTTAATCACTGAATCACAAAGATGATGTCATTAATGAAATAAATTTTGACACAGCCAAGGATTTTTTTTATAGCCGAGGATTACCGAAGATTAAGGTTTCATCGTCTCATTAAAAGAATATTTTAATATATATTTTACTAGCCGTCTTCGGCAACCCATTTAAATTAGTTTTTATTTTTGCATTTTATATTAATTATAGCATTACCCGTCGCAGTTTCAGCCGCGATAACTCAGCAAAGATGGTAAAAAAACTGAATATTTTATTGTATTTGACAGATAGTAAAATATTTAAAGACGTAAATTTTAAAATGTCAGCGATACAATTCTGTATGATGCATCGCAACAACTTACAAACTGAGTTTCAAACAACTTTCACTCAATTCATCTATCGCTCATCGGTAGAATGATTAACGCTGAATATGGTCGCGAAAGCCGAACATGCTGGAGGCCCGTGTGGCGTTAAGCCTTAGATTCGATATTGCGTGTTCTTTTTTTGAGTTGAAATAACCAGTTCTTTTTTGCATTTTAAAATTATTTATTTGACGAATAACAACACGACACATAGACATTTACGAACGCATTTCACACAGCTGAACATTTAGAAAATTGACTTTTAAATCGGCAGATTACCGATTCCATTAGGACCTCATACGTCCATGGTTTTTTCCAGACTGACTGAATTCCCCCATCGGATAGGGAAGACATGCTAATAATTTCCCTTTTTAGGGATTACTGTGGCTCAAGTTGCCATAGCATGTGTGAACCAGTGGGTACAAAAAGTGAGACGGCAAAAAATTCATAGACATCTAAAAGATCCGGAAGTATAGGAGGTAGACAATAAAATTTAAAAACTAGTTAGCTTTCCCGAACACTATTGCCTTTTTGTAATTCTTAGTTTCAGGCTGTAATTTCTAGTTTCTAATATCAAATTTGATGAGTTATCACTTGAGGAAATTCAAGTTTGGTGGTACTACTGTACTCTTCAGCCTAACCAAAATGTTAATAAAAAATTACCTATAATGCAATATACAAAAATTTGAAAGCGTTTTCATGACTCATAATTCTTAAATGGCAGGAAAGCATGAGATTAATTGCTTGAAGAAAAGACGAAAATCATTTCAGTGTACCTCACACGCAATGAAAACAAATCTGAAATCAAATATCTGTTGCCACTCTTTATAAAAATATTACTTTGACGCAGGTGCGATAAAATGATTCAGAAATGCAATAAATACTAAAGTAAAAATTCTGCTTTTGAGTCAATTTCCCAAGAAAACAATTTAAACTATCACAACCAAAACAGTTGCAAAAGCGCGTGATTTGCTGAAATAATGAGATGGTTTGAATTTTATTTGCAACAATAAAAACATTGTTACAAACCATGTTTTAAAACATTTTGAAACATTAATTAAAATCGAACAAAATGTCGCATGAAAATAAGATCGGTGTCAATGAAAAGCTATTTTTTCATCTTTAAGTTGATGTAAAAATGGTTTTTTTTGCGATAATAGGATCTGAAGTTATTCCGGAAAAACGTTAAAAAATAAAGTAATTTTTAAATAATTTAAATTCTAATTAAAATTTCGAAAAATTCTTTCTTAGTGAACACCTACTCCCCAAGATACCGCCTGCCAAATTTCAAGTTTCTAGTCCCAGTGGTTTGGGAGATTTCGAGATGAGTGAGTCAGTGAATCATGGTATTTGCCTTTTTAAATAATTTAAATTCTAATTAAAATTTCGAAAAATGCTTCCTTAGTGAGCACCTACTCCCCAAGAAGCAACAGCCTGCCAAATCTCAAGTTTCCCAGTGGTTTGTGATCTTTCGTGATGAGTGAGTCATGGTATTTGCCTTTTATATATAGATAAAGATAATTCATAAAAATTTCTTATTCCTTTGGGTATGTATCTCAAAGGAGTTTTTTTAAAAAGTATTTTGTTGATAAAACTCTCGTGGGAGCCGAGTCGGACTTT
>BGPR01012488.1:23156-44781 GCA_013235015.1 Araneus ventricosus
ACAAAAAAAGCGTTTAATCGTGATTGGAGTAGAGTAACAAAGAAATTTTCAGCCCCAAATAGCGTTTGTTCGTGATTGAGTAACAAGAAAATTTTCAGCCCAAAAAAGCGTTTGTTCGTGATTGAGTAACAAAGAAATTGACAGCCCAAACAGGCGAAATGTGGAATGGGCGAGTTGAAACATGAACTCGCTTTGCTCGGTCATTAAAACTAAAAAGTGCACACTTGCAAGCCTAACGGTTCGCGAGTCTTTCCCAAGCAGGTAGTTCGCAGATGTGGACGGGGTTTTTGGTGGACGCGAACCATTTACGGCGAAATAAACCCCGTCGGTGTTTTGGCGAACACAAAGGATTCGCAGTTCACGATAGGACGTATTTGGGTGTAGCTCGTCGTTCTCCGCGAACCTACTTCGTACCTGCAATGTGAAATCTGCAAGCCAAGGCGTATTCCAAAGAGCTTCAAAAGACACCCCCTTCCACTAGCGACCGACAAACGATGATTGATAGTTCGAAGTGATTTTTCTCCTTTCAAATGGTTTGCGATCGTTTCGTTAAAAACATAATTTCAACGAATGGTTTGCCAATCGCTCGCCACACAACTATACAGGGTGTCTACACTTATAGTGAACAATAGCTAATTTCTAAACCGTTAGGGATAGACATATAGTTTCAATTGAAAAAAATGCTTTAAATGAAGGGAGGAATTATAATATATGTGGTTTGAGTGAATAAGTATATTCCTGAAAAAGTTACGAATTCTAACTTTTTATACGTTCCCCCGGTCCTGTCAGTCATATTGAGTGAAATATTTTTCAAACTCTAATATTTTAAACAAAAGAAGCCCCACTGTTTTGCGACTAAAACTGACGGAGTGATGGAGCTTCGAATATCGCTGACTTTACACCATTTCAATAGCCGTCTTGAAGACGATGCACCAATCAATGTACAGCACTTGCTCGACGAGGCCGCTGATTGGTTAAAAATCATGGAATTCGAAGTTCCATAACTCGGTCAGTTTTAGTCGCAGAAGAGTGGGACTTTTTTGGTTTAAAATGCTAGAATGTCAAGAATATTTTGCTAAATATGAATGATAGGACCGGGGGACCGTATGAGTAGTTAGAATTCGTAACTTTTTCAGAAATATACTTAGTGACTCAAAAAACATAAAATATAATTCTTCCCTTTATTTAAAGCATTTTTCCGATTGGAACTATATGTCTATCTCTAACGGTTTAGGAATTATCTATTGGACCACGATAAGTGTGGACACCCTGTGTATGCACCTTCAGGGTCTCACAAATGAAAGAGCGACTGTGGTTGTAGTGGCATTATTTCACGTGGAAGAACTTTCAGATATCTCTGGTTTGTGTATATCAGGTGAAATATGGTATAAAATGGGGAGTGGCGGTATGCCATTGTCGACTCTGTCCTATTCAGTGTCTGGCCAAAAAGAGTCGCCAATAACCTCATCTCCAGGCAAAACAATTCGCAAGATAGTGAAATTCATCCTTCCGTCCTCCATTGCCTTCAAATTTCCAACGAGCTCAACCAATAAGCTCCAGATAACCAGAACTCCCTCCGAAATAAAACAACAACCAAAGCCTCCTTCCAAAACTTGTGCGAAATATGTTCGAGACCGTGTCTCCACTGAGCGACCATTTCGTGTTCCTAAAATCAAGTGCTTTGCATTCAGCAATAAAGAAAAGAACACTGATACGAATTTGTGTAAATTAGTGTAAATTTCTGTACTGTATAGTGTAAATATCTTTTTTTTGTCTTAAATAAAATACCGGTATCTTGCCCATTAAACCGTTCAGTGACCGGAATGGTCACTTGTTACGGGGGTAAAAGACGTCGTTCTGTTTTGACCCAGACACATTCTTCATTCGACTGTAAATGACGGTTCCGTTGACACTTTCTGCTGACAAAAATTGAATGACTGCTTGTCTTTCTACCTAAGCCACTTTCCTACCTGGCATCTGATATTAGGTCAGCTGCTTTAAGCATCTGGCGAGACAACTGGGATAACGGAGAAACTGGCCGCAGTACACACGATAAAGTGCCTAGGGTCTCAAACAAGCCAGTAGGATGGAATAGAGAAGAGATAATGTTCGTTACAGGACGCGGGCCCTTCCCTTCATACCTTCAATCTTCGAACACATGACAACTGCTCGTGCGGAGAAAAAGGAGATCCAATGCACTATGCCACAAAATGTCGGTTTACTCTCTCCTGGCATTTCCAAACTCCTACAGTGTCACTTAAATTACGGTGGTTTTAAAACATTCTCACGAATAACTCATCAATAACCCGACTTCGACTCCTAATACGCTTCATATGTGATGAGAACAATCTCATTGTAGAGGATAATCATTCAGCATGCATCCACCCAGACTGACACACACTTCCAGCTACTTATGACTCTTCTTTATTCCCTCTACATATTTTTATTTTTTCCACTTTGTTTTGTTTTCTATGTTGTTCTGTCCAGTGTATGTTTCTTTTTCATTATTATTTGTTTTTCTACCTGTTCTTTGTTTTTGTCCTTTCTAAATAATAAAATTCACCTCCATCCATTCAAACCAAATGGATCTAAAAACAGGGATGCAGGTGGTGTAATGTAATGAGCCTGTTTGAAGGAATCCATGCCACGACGTTACTTGCTTTGTACCTTCCATTTCACTCACATCACACCACCACTAACCATCCGACCTCTCCGGATATCTCCCGAGATACTCAACTCAGCCATTTACCTGCGAAATCTGAAGTTCTGCCACGAGAAATGACGCCGCTACAACCACAGTCTCATTTTCATTTGAGCGCTCCTTATAGAAAAGCGCATGAAAGTGATGCATTTACACAACATGACGAAAATGAAAATTCAGTTCGAAAGCATACCAAGTCCCTCTCGTACATACGAGACCTCTCCTGATCCAGCTGTGTTCTGGAGGAGTACAAGTCGGAGAACTCTTTCAAAATCTTTAGGTAACACCTGAAAGAAATTAAACATAAAAAAGTTAAAGTTAGATTTGAAGAGCAATGAAAGAGATATGAATTTAACAAAAGTAAATTCTGAATATTTAATTATTGAATTAAGAGTAATTTTATGAATATTTATTGAATAAATTAAAGTTAATTGTGAATATCTATTAAAAGAATTAAGAGTAATTTTATGAATATTTATTGAATAAATTAAAGTTAATTGTGAATATCTATTAAAAGAATTAAGAGTAATTTTTTGAATATTTATTGAATAAATTAAAGTTAATTGTGAATATCTATTAAAAGAATTAAGAGTAATTTTATGAATATTTATTGAATAAATTAAAGTTAATTGTGAATATTTATTAAAAGAATTAAGAGTAATTTTATGAATATTTTTTGAATAAATTAAAGTTAATTGTGAATATTTAATTATTGAATTAAGAGTAATTTTATGAATATTTATTGAATAAATTAAAGTTATTTGTGAATATTTATTAAAAGAATTAAGAGCAATTTTATGAATATTTATTGAATAAATTTAATTTAATTGTGAATATTTATTAAAAGAATTAAGAGCAATTTTATGAATATTTTTTGAATAAATTAAAGTTAATTGTGAATATCTATTAAAAGAATTAAGAGTAATTTTATGAATATTTATTGAATAAATTAAAGTTAA
The DNA here is from genome assembly GCA_013235015.1 of Araneus ventricosus. NCBI lineage: Eukaryota > Metazoa > Arthropoda > Arachnida > Araneae > Araneidae > Araneus > Araneus ventricosus. The sequence continues at coordinate 26,817 of BGPR01012488.1, forward strand.
TTGTGAATATTTAATTATTGAATTATGAGTAAATTATGAATAAGTGCGCAGTAGGAAACTTCTCATAACATGCTGTGATTTTTGCGTTTAATTTTAATTAAAGCAGGAATACGTAAAACTTTCACAGGAGAAAATATTGCTAATTTATGGTAAGAATCACTTGAAAATGTATAAATTTAGATCTGTAATGTTAAAATATTTTGAATTTTTTTACACGGGCACCCAGAAATTCATGGACAAGCATGCTGGAATCATAGTTTGAAAAAGTCGGTTTGTATCTCTATGTGTGTGGGGAAGGAAGTAACAGGAATGCAATAAATTTCAAATTTTGCAGTATTATTTAAATCATAACTTTAACCCTTCAAACGCCAAATTATTTGGTTCTTAGAGCTTACAGTTTGGATAACTTAGATTTTAACCCATTCACTGCCAACAACATATAGAGCACAGCCAGACTCTACGAATATACTACGAGATATCTTGTAGTTGGCAGTGAATGGGTTAAGAGAAAAAAACACCCAGTGAATGGGTAAACAGAAAAAACACACTAAGTGAATGGGTTAACAGAAAACACACACCCAGAGAATGGGTTAAGGTATCCGACTGTGTTCGGAGACATTTTTTTGAAAAATAACTTATATATATTTTTTAATATTATTTTTCAACTGCATATGTTTTAAAACTATGAAAATATTGTAAAATTAGACTTTCAAAATAATATATTTTTAAAAAACTGAGAAATTTGAAGAAAAATGACTAAAACATTTGCCTTACGCTAACAGCCATAGACAAAATCATATTCTAAATATACATAAGTCCTTGTAGGAGTACATTTTTATGACAGTTATCTGTGTTATGCTCTAAAATATTTCTTGTACTTCAAAATAGTTTTGAGATATAGCTGAACATAGTTACTAAACTGGTAATTTTTCATAAAAAATGCTTTTTGTTTATATTTAAACACTTAAAAATATTACTTGATTTTAAAATTAACCTTAATTTTTAGAGGAAAACATCAAGCATATTACAGAAAACAATCTCAGAAAATTTCATATCAATACTTGAATAACTTTTTGAGAAATCGTTGTTACGGTCGACAGTTTTCCTCAAAAATATCATTTCTCAGAAAACACATTTAAAGTTTTCATGCGACATAAAATAATGCTTACAGTGCAGTAATAAAACAGCTGTAACTCCATTTGTAATTCCTGTAGAGTAAAAATTGAAACAGTTTTAGAAAGCTGGTTAAACAGGCTACAAAATTAAGTCATAAAAAGTTTTTTGATAATTTCGTCAAAAACGACGATTTTAAACCAGTCGGATACCTTAACAGAAAAAACACACCCAGTGAATGGGTTAACAGAAAAAAACACTCAGTGAATGGGTTAACAGAAAACACACACCCAGTGAATGGGTAAACAGAAAAAACACACCCAGTGAATGGGTTAATAGAAAAAAAACATCCAGTGAATGGGTTATTTTTCTTTTTTGCATTCAATCATAGCTCAGAAATCTTAGGAAAGCCTTGTCCATGGATGTTTAAAAAAATATACATGGAAATAAGAATGATCTGCTTTTGAATTGGACATGAAAAACGGAAAAAGTCGTCTCCGCCGCCAGGAGAGTTAAATATAATCAACAGAAGCGCTATCTCCACAACTTTCTCGCAAGATTTCTTACACAATGAACGAAAACCAAATATGTATCTCGTACCTCTTCGCCTTGAACGATTGCATACAAAATTTGATACCGATCTACAATCTGTTTGTAAAGACTACATACTGAATTTCATTCGTATAGCTTGATGCGTTTTGTAATGTCTTAGAAATAAAAACTGGGCTTTTAAAATATCACAAGACATTTATTTACAGACACAAGACGATACAAATTAACATAAAAAACAAATTTAGAAGAATAAAGTATTTCATGAGTTTATCAAAATTAAATTAACCCAAAATCGACTCAAGATCAATCAAATTCAGTCCGTTACATAAAATCACAATTTCGCCGATATCCTAAAATTTAAAATATAGCTTCTCAGCCTAATTTAGGCAGTTCGCAACCATTGTCACGGCTCCGGCAGAGACACACTTCAGAACTACATTCTCGGCGAAAAGCGCCCAAGTCTCTTTACTTCATTTCCTTTGGGGAAGGAAGATTATTAGTTCGAGCGAAATGGTTCAGTATTCTTCTCGGCTCTAGAGGGATGTGCTAGCGCGGAATATAGCGGGCAGGACGGTAGAGTTTTTAAGTTATCGCGTTTGCAAACCGAATGGATAGATCGACTGATGGTAAACCCGTTGCAGTATTTGCTCCAAAATATGACAGACCTGTAATTTTGGCGATAAAATCACACGCCAAATTCCGCCCATATAGTTCGTTGTGTTTTCTTTTTATCGTGTCCACATGCACAGGGATGGACGGAAACACAAACAGATTTCCTCTCGGTAAATTTCTTCCAGAAATCTACAGCTTTGATACAGTGGAACATCGGGAACCCAAATTTCTGATAATCCGGACGTCTTTTTGTAATTTTCTGAAAATTTTTATTAAGAAACTAGAAAATCGCCCGTTCTGGTTTGACGGGTGCAATTTGCCTCTTCATTCGAGAGATTTCCCTTCAAATTTGACGTGTTTAAATAGATATATATGCGAGAGAAATGTTTAGCATCGATTGAAAACAAATAAAATAAACATATGTTTTATGACAGGAAATATTTCTTTTATTTGCATATTATTTAAATATTTCTTTATTCAAAAACCTCTTGTTAAACAACATTCCGCGTGAAGTATTTTTCGTTGTTTAATAATTTTCCTTGTACTTCAGATGCCTTCGTGTAAATTTTAACGTGATTGGGAATCCTAGACCTTGAAAGTGCAACATAGAGCTGTCCATGTGAAAAGACAGGCTCATCGAGGCAAATTCCAACATTATCGAAAGTTGCGACCTGCGATTTGTTGACAGTCATCGTGTCAGCTAAGTACGAGAACGCCCGAGTTTCTCTTTCAAAGATAAGGGAAATTCACTTCCCCTCTTCAAAAACTGCAATGGCAGCTGTCACTCTCCGAATTCTAAGAACCCCTTCCCCTGTTCCCCATACCCTTCTGGGCGCCTCCGTCTTTTGCTTGAAGGGACGGTTGGGACGATCCCGTATCGATAGAGTTAAAGCTATTAGATCAAAATACCTAGTAGTAGAGTAATACCCTAAGGTACACGGATGTAACACACAAACAAAACGGATTTAAGATAAACCAGATCTTCTTATATGATGGATTTTCTACGAAATGTGGTCTTTTGTACGAGCCACTCCGCCCCACTGATCACTCAAAACAAAATTGTATAAAATAAACGGCGTTTACTGCAAATATACCAGTGCACTTTCACTGGTACTAACTGTACTGTACACTCACTTGGTCATCTTTTCCAGATCCTTCAACAGACTGTCGCCGAACACTTCATCCCTGGAACCGACGGAATTGACAGGTTTCTGTAAATTGGATATGCAGTGGCCCTGAAATGAATTTTTTTTTATCAGTGCTTTGCTTGTTATTTTTTCTTTTACAAAACTGTTGCATCCTAAACGCCTCGCTTTCACTTTACGACACACCCCTACTCTAGTGATAAAAACTCCGGCTTGCAGTTTGGATGAGTGTGCGTAGAAACTTAATTGAAAAACAACAACAAAAAGGTTACATACAGTGTTTTAACATCAATGAAAAGCATGTGAAAATTATAAAAACTATGAAAAATGTGTGTTTACATATGAAAAGAAATACTCGCGAAGCAAAAACAATTTTAAGGCAAGTCCCTGAAGTTCGCTGCATCTGGAGTCAATACAGGCTCAACGAAAATCGACTCGAGTCACATCAAATTTTTCTTCCATTGCATTGCATCGAAATTTCATGATTTTTAACCAATCAGCGTCCTCGTCAAGCAGATGCTGCGCATTGATTGGTGGATCGTCTTCAAGACGGATATTGAAATGGTGTAAAGTGGTCTAAGTCAGCGATATTCGAAGCTCCATAACTCGGTCAGTTTTAGTCGCAGAAGAGTGGGACTTCTTTTGTTTAAAATATTATAGTACCAAAAATATTTTACTAAATATGACTGATAGGACCGGGGGAACGTATAAAAAGTTAGAATTCGGAACTTTTTCATGAACATATTTATTCACTCAAAAAACGTATATTATAAATTTCCCTTCACTTAAAGAACTTTTCCAATTGGAACTATATATCTATCTCTGATGGTTTAGAAATTAGCTATTGGACCACGATAAGTGTGGACACACTGTATATTAAATCTAAAGGATCAAATGAAAAAATCGGTGCTTATCTTAAATGATGCATATATAATAATTTTCCCTTCATTTAAAGAACTTTTCCAATTGAAACTATAGTATTCATCTCGGATGGTTTAGAAATTACAGGACCACGATAAATGTGGACACACTGTATAAATCTAAAGGATCAAATGAAAATCGGTGCTCATTCAAATGACGGCATACATATACAATTTTCTGCCTTAACAAAGAACTTTTCCAATTGGTGACATATGATCTATCTCTTGATGGGTTTGAACAATCATCGGACAGATAGAGTGTGGAACACACTGTACACATATATCTAAAGGATCAAATGAAAAATCGGAAGCTTCATCTTAAATGATGCATCTATATAAATTTCCTTCACTTAAAAGAACTTTTCCAATTGGAACCATATATCTATCTGACGGTAGAAATTACTATTGACCACGATAAGTGTGGACACGTGCATAAAATCTAAAAGTGATCAAATGAAAAATCGGTGCTCATCTTAAATGATGCATATATTATAAATTTCCCTTCACTTAAAGAACTTTTCCAATTGGAACTATATATCTATCTCTGATGGTTTAGAAATTAGCTATTGGACCACGATAAGTGTGGACACACTGTATACTATATCTAAAGGATCAAATGAAAAAATCGGTGCTTATCTTAAATGATGCATATATAATAATTTTCCCTTCATTTAAAGAACTTTTCCAATTGAAACTATATGTCTATCTCTGATGGTTTAGAAATTAGCTATCGGACCACGATAAGTGTGGACACACTGTATACTAAATCTAAATGATCAAATGAAAATAATCGGTGCTTATCTCAAATGATGCCTGACTCGCATGTGAGACGCAACAGATTTTATTTCTTGGTGTAAGGGAGACACAATATGTCACACGGAATATATCCTCGGACACACCAGCACTCGGTAGATATATTTCCCATTAAAATATAATGGTAGTCCGAAAAGACAGGCTTGAGTATTAAGCGATAACTGAGTTCTCGCTTGAACCCTCTGACCACTGAGGGTTCTCAAAATCGGAGTACAGTTGTATACGGATGTTTGTTTACTAATGGATAGGTGATATAGATTCGTCCACCCTTTTTCCCCTCACTACGGTGGTGGAAGGCCTTTCATCTCTTATCTCAACCCCAAGGGTAGGTCTTAATGACCACTTACCCAACTGCCTTCTCCCCGCTTTAGGAACAGTAACGGGCCGAAATCCTCCCACTAGTATAGAAGTTGTATGGCCGGTTACTGCCGGCCTAGGAGTCAGAGGGTTAATGTCAAGAACAATTCTTTTCTAATCGTAAAAACATAAATCCAACGATAACTCCGCCCTGCGTGTGCATCCGGGTTGCATATTTACAAACCCTACCCTGATAGAACTGAGGCAGGAAATCAGTCAATATCATTGGCTACGAGGAGCAGTGACGTCGTTTCCAGCTCTCGCACGTAGCGTACGGCAATCATAACAAAACAAGAGTCGTCCTACTTTTCTTCTCCGTTTTCCCACAGTTGAGCACAGAAAACATTCTTCCGTGGGTTGTAATATTTTTAAACATGAAATTATTTTTTAAAATATCATAAAAAATAAAACATTCCACACTGCAAGAAATTATACTAATGAAAAGTATACGCACGAGAGCAAAGAACGACGTCATCGGCTCTCGGCGAAGCGAGCCAATCATATTGTCCGATTTCCTGCCTCAGTTCTATCAGGGTAGGGTTTGTAAATATGCATCCGGGTTACACTGAATGTCCGGCGGTCGCAACATAAATAATGGCACTGTGGCCGAACGCAAAATAGCTCTCATTACGAGAAGCTCATATGACGACCCTCCCCTTTTATGGGGTACGACCAATCATCGGAGATGAGCCCGAAGAGCCACACAACTATTTATGTATCCCACCGGTAGGCTAGACCCTGCTTACTTACCCGGCAGGTTCTCATCCCAGTATCTACGGCCACACGAACGTTTTCCTGCAGCAGCTGCTTGAAGATCAACCGCGCAAGAATTATAGACTGGATGCTGAAGTGTAGGGAGTGGCCACACGCGTTACCTTCGGGCCGTTTTCTCCCTTTCTCTGGGTGTTTCTCTCGCGGCTGCCGCAAAACGATGCGCTCCGGTCTATTTTTCAGGAGCGGGAAATAATCGCTTTGCTTCTTATGGTGGTTTCCGTTGGTATTTTCCTGTGTTCCAGATCCAGATTATCAAGTAGGCAACTATCTAGGGGGCTTCTAAACTTTCGGGGGCCTTAGGCCTCGGAATCTTTTCCGGCATTTTCAGGGTTATTTAATTTTGTAATTTTATTTGGTTTACAAGGGCTATGTACTCGAACGTAGTTAAATTAAAATTAAGTACCGTTTAAATTTCAAAACGCTATTCTTAGCAATTTTTTCATGTTTAAAATTTCTCTTGCAGGTATGTGCGGTCAGTCTTTTATCTTACAGTTGACGGATTAACTCATGAATCAACACCCCTGCCAAACTTTGTATATCAGTATTTGGAAAGTACTAAAACAAATTTCGTTGCTTTTTTTACCGTTTTGTTAAAAAGAATTGATTTAAATTTAAATTTTTTTTAAACGCGAGATAATGAAACTAACTTTCTTGAAGCTGACCAGCAATTAAATGTCATATAAAACTTTCATAACCATATTTATATAAAAACTGCTTATATAGATATTAAATTAAAATCAATAAAAAAATCTGACTTTGGTAGTTATGGAGGAGGGAGCGCCCGTAAATTGATTTGCCTAAAGGTTAATACAGGACTTAATCTGACCCTGTTGTGTTCTGTTCTACATTTTTTGATATTTAAAATAAATATTTCATGCAATACTACTTGGATAGTGAGCTTATGATACTTGAACTTCCGTAGTTTTTTTTTCAGTTTTATATCAAAGATGTGAATATTTCAGTTGAAATATTGGCAATTTCATTTATTTTATTTTCACATCATTCACCTCATTCTTTGGTCCTTTTATATTGCTTTTTTGTTACATGTTTACATTTTTCTGTTTCATTTCAAATAAAATTGTTTAAAATAATTGTACCTATTAACCTTTTCCCAATTACAACCTAATTTTAATAATTACTCTCTTAAAATTTGATTGTTTTTTCCTTTTCAGATTGCGGTTCAAAATTACGAAATACGCCACAAAATAGTATCCGCGATGCTTCAAAACTAGACGTTAGTATAACTAAAATAAGCAATTTGTGTCGTGTCGCTGATATATAAATATATATATTGATTTAGCCTAGCTAAGCTTGTCCACAGCCAAGCTACTACTTTAATTGTTGAAGTTTAGTTATATTAACGTCCCGTTTTTGAAGCGACACGAGGGCTATTTTGGAACGGACCTCGTAATTTTGAGGCGCGGTCAGGTGGCGAAGACGACACCTGAGCTGGCGTCCTCTTCTCCAAGCTTCCCCGGGAAGCCAGCGGGAGGGCGTTTGGCCACTACGTATGATTTAGCTGGGACAGGCCACACACACGGCGGATCTTCAGTGGAATCGGGTTTCGAACCTGGAGTCCTCCGGCCACAAAACCGAGGCCTTACCACTAGGCCACCGCGACCTCTTTAGTTGTTAAAAACTCCATAGATTTGGATTGTCTTTTTTCAATAGTTTTGATAGAATCAGAGTTCATTTACATGTTAACATTTAAATGTTTAAACTTACCTTTTGCTCTTAGTATCTATAGTGTTTTCCATTTTTTAGATTTCGTTATTTTGTTTAATTAATAAATTTTTAGTTTCTGAATTGCATTATATATATATATATATTAATTGTTGAAAACTCCATATTGATGGATTGCCTTTTTTCAATACTTTTAATAACAACAGAGTTTTTTACATGGCATAAATGTTTAAATTTAATTTTTGTTCATAGTATCTATAGTACTTTCAATTCTTTAGATTTTGTTTTAGATTTGGCTGTATTGTTTAAATTATGAATTTTTATTATAGGATTGGCTTCATTATAAGTCTTGTTTACTTTGTTTATGTAATATCAGTTAATTTAGTTATATTTAGATTTATATTATGTATGTATTTTTGCACTATTAAAAGCTTGCTTTGCACCTTATGTGTAAAAAAATTGAACAAATAAATGATAGGAGAATAAAGTTATGAATATTTTAAAGAACAAATTATATATATATTAATAAAAGAAAACATTAAAAACACGTTGTAAAAGAAAAACCAAAATAATAATAAAAAGGAACAAAAACGCCAACGTCCGGGACGCGTCATCAGCAAGGGAAATCCCGAACGGGCACAAGCATAAAATTCGGTGTTTTCTGAACACAAAACTCTAGCAATAATGCCAAAAAGAGTTTGCTTCCCCGGAACACCGAAACAAAAACCAAAGTTTGAAACAAAGCAAAAAGCCCAAGTCCAATTGAGAAAAAAATAAAAATATAATAAAAACCCAAGTCCATTAGAAACAAAACATATTAAACCCAACCCTAAACCAACAAAACAAAAAAAACGAAGAAAGTAAATCAAACAAACTCACCTTAAACCAGACAATTAGAGTACAATTCTTCTTCAATGGGTTCATATGTTTTGTCTTCAATGGACTTGGTTTTATTATGATTTTTTTCTCAATTGATTTGGGCTTTTGTTTTGTTTCAAACTTTGAAGTTTTGTTCTGCGTGATCCTGGGGACAAACCTTTTTGCATTATTGCTAGAGTTTTTGTGATCTGAAACACCGAATTTATAAGTTTGTGCCTGTTCGGATTTCCCTTTGTTGATGACGTCCTGACTCATAAGTCTTTTGTTCCTTATTATTTATTATTGTTTTTCTTTTTATAAATGTGTTTTTTAATGTTTCCTCTCATGTTACTTTATTATATTTCACTTTCGGTTGTGGATGTTATGCATGCATTGGGCATTACTATTTGTGAAGTTTATTCCTCATATTTAAATCATTTATAGAATTCATTTTTCTCACATTTAAATCTTTTCAGGTTCTATGTTTATCATATTTTGTCCTTTTCCAAAGTTTACTTCTTTCACCCTCACTCTTTCATTTTATATTTTCTTAACTGTTATTGATTTGTTTCTTGGTTTTTTTATGTTTTGTATATATATATATATATATATATATAACACTTCCTAATTTTCAAACATACTCGAAACTTAATTACTTATTACTAAGATGTTTACATGTACATGTTTTGATGAAATATCATTATATTTAGTGCCAGCACTATTTACCTGTGTGTGATGGGAAAAATGGATTTCAGGTTAATAAAGGTCAGAATCTAACTTGCTAATTAAACGAGTTTTCAAGTCATCATATGACAGCTCAAAAATTCTACAGAAAGATGTTTCTCATGGATTCTTGCTATAATGAATTCCTTTCGTCGAATCTCATGATCTACTGAGCTATCGATCGGCTTTCAGCTCTTTCCGATGCGCCATTAAAGTCACTAATGGCATGGCTCCATGCCAACCGCGATGAAACACAAACAGTCCACATTCCTGCAATGTTTCGCGATGGTTTAAGTCCATTGCAACCAGAGATACAAAGGCAGGGGAGAATTTATCATTTTACTACAGTACCGCACGGGTTGCCCGTGAATCAGGGACTCTAACAACAAATAAAAGTCACATACACATACATAAATGAAGTTTAAAAACAAAAATCAAAAGAAATATATACATTATTGAGGTTTTAGTCTGCTTCTTTTTCCTTTTCGACCGAGTCACGTCAATTAAACAATGTTGAAAAAAAGTCAGTATATTATTACACTCACTGCGCAAAGAAGGGGTAAAAGAAATAAAAGATGAACGCTTAAAAAATAATCGAACCATTATGGCTAAATAAATCATCTCCTTAGAACGCGAAAGTAACACGTCACCCTTCCAAGTAATGAATGCCGAACGTTCCGGAGAAGCTGTCGGGAGGAAGAATCTGTGAGGAAAATATCTTTCAACTACCAGAAAAAATTAATTTAAAAAAACGAGGAAAGATAGTTTTAAACCATTCTGTTTTAAATGCGACAGAAACGGTTGCAGCTATAAGCTAAAAATTTGAAAGTGATATCTTTATTAGAACATCGATGGAGTTTTAAGTTCCAGAAAATTTTATTTTTGAGACTATTTTTTTAAAAAATCCAAAATTCAGTAAATTACGTTGGAAATTCTAAACTACAACTTCATTAGGATCGGAAATCAGTATTTCTTATGGCTTATCTATATTTTTTTTCGTATTTCAAAACCATTCATTGAGAAATTAGTAGTAAAAAATTAACCAAAAACAACACAAAACATTAAATAAAAATTTTCTGGATTAAATTTATAAAATTTCTTAGGTGCATTCAGTCACCATTGTGACTACCGTGTCCCAACTTTTCATAGTCAAGTGCGATAGATTCGTCTGGCATCGCAGACACACACATACACACACATACATTGCCTTTTATAAAGTATAGATAATATATCACAATATGCAATTTTACCAGATGACGAAATCGGCATGGAAGAACGAAACTTTCACCATCTTGCGTTCCATCTTGAGAGAGATGAACAGTATCCTGTCGTTCGATGCACCTCTCAAGCCACATGCAAGGCTTCTGCCTTCGAAGGCAGGTAAGATATTGGCTGAAAATATCAAAAATGAAAACATGCTTTTATTAGTATACGAAGAGTAGAAAATAATTTTTGAAATAAAAATATGGTCGTCTAAAACAAATCTGAGGGCCTTACTAGAAATACTCTGAGGAAACTAGAATTTTAATCAGGTTTATAACTCTAATCATGCGCACGGATGCGCCGTGGAATCAGGACTTTACAAATGGAAAAAGAAGCCTACAATGACATGAAAAGTTTTGAAAAAACAAAATCAAACAAAAGATACATTTTTTGATTTTCCTTTATTTTTTTTTTTTCACGCTACGTACAGAGTACGAACTGCATAACAATATTACAAAATTGCAACGTGAAAATGATTACAGCAAGCAAAATATAAATAAAATCGAAAATAATAATCAAGTAATTCATTCAGGTGAAGGTCATGACGTATCCTACAGTCGCCAATAAAATGGCATCAACGTTCGAAGTAGTTCGCTTTTAGACTCGATCAGAAAAAAATAACTTCACGGCCCAGAAAAAAATTAATTTAAAAAACGATAAAGATATTTTAACCATTCTTGTTTTAAATGACAGAACCGTTCTAGTTATGTCTGAAAAAATTGAAATTAATAGTGTTATTAGAAGTCGGATGCAACAAATTTAAATCAAAAGTAACATCTTGAGGCCAAAACTGGGTATTTTTTAAAATTTCTCAAAATTCAGTAAATTACGTTAGAAATTCAAAACTAACTTCATTAGAACGGAAATCGCGTGTCTTTCTTTCGATGGGTATTCATGTCGTGCAATTATTCGAAACCAATCTATTGAAAATTAGTGCGAAAAATCAACCAAAACATAAAACATTAAATAAAAAAATAGGTTAAACATTTAAAATTTTACTGAGGTGCTTCAATCACATTAAGACTACCTGTGTGCCCAATTTCAGTAAGTGATGATAGATTCTTGCTCGAGACTATCGCAGACAAAACACACACACACACACGCACGCACCACACAAACATTTCCTTTTATATAGTATTGATTGAGATTTTAACTTAATGAACGTTTCGGAATTTTCTTACGATATTCCTCGCGGCTTAATTTCTTTAGAGTGTTGATTTTTAGCTCTTCAACCTTCTACGATTTTGTTTTGATGTCTTATTTTTTATTAAAAAATATTTTCAAATTTCTTTTAACCCTAATAGGACCATGCTTTGAAAAGAAATAAATTTAAATTTTCAATATTTTCTACTTTTTAGTTTGTAATTCATAATTCATTACTTTAAATGTCATCTTGATATCGATTGAATGTCCAAAAAGACAAAGAATAAGGATGAATATCTATAATATATCTTTAAAAAATCTAAATGGAAAATCTACAAAAATCTTTTCAAGTTTATAGTTGGTGTTTCCCTCACTAGATGGAGATAGGTGCACGCATCTATTTACTTTGTAACGTGTTTGTAACGGATCCTTTCTTTTCACAACTTTTATTAGAGGTAAGATTTTAAGCCCTTCTTTTCATACTTTGTTTAAAAGACGGTTGTTTTTAATTTCTTCTTTGTGGATGAATACTTTTCTTTCCAATACATTCCGGAATGGGTTCAGGCCTTAGAGGATGTTAAATATCAGACCTTAAAGTCTTTTTCCTCTACAGAAAACCTATTCCAGTTTTGAATCTGCATGGATGAATGGCCTCTGATGAAGTCATCCACCGGATTCTTACTTCTTATCGTTGTCTGCTATTATTTTTGTATTTTTAACTCTTCCACAAATAAAATTCCCTTTATTAGTATTTTTATTTATTTCATCTTGATAACAATTTTTTCTCCTATTCACTACTTGACACTACACTCGTGTGGAATCGAAATTAAATTTAATTAACCAATTAACAGCCAAGTTCTGTAAGCATTAAAGTAGTGCATTGTCATGGGAAACACACAAACGTGCAAAATTTCACAACTCTAGCTTACAAGCATGCGAGTGAAAAATCGATAAAAAAAATTCCAAATTGCGAGCAAAATATTAAGTTTTTGGGAATTCATAAATTTTATATGTTTCATTGTAAATCACCATTCATAATTTTTTTCTCAAAATAACCAGGCCTTGGGTAAATACCCCAAGAATATTTACCTACCCGCTGGGTGTTTACCCACCCCACATTACTGCTCATATGCGAGAAAGTTTCGGGGAGGCCACTCCCGCTGGTTTTTAAATGAGAGAGTAGCTCAAAAAGGGTTTTTCCCCAGACAGGCAACGCACCGTTACGGCGCACTAAATATGCTGTAGCGGGAGATTCCCAACGCAAATGTCAAAATTGTAAGTCTCCAAGTAAAAACTCCATTAAGCGTTGGTAAGCGTTGGCTACCGTGCAGCAGAATGCACTTCTGGCACGTCTCTGATTCCAAGAAAGCAAACCAATTGTAACAGTTCAAAGACGTTTCCGGTTAGAGTTTGGAAATTGTCGGCGTCCAAGTAAGAATTCCAGTCCATCCAACTGGTACACTAACTGCAATGGTTGCAAGAACATAACACCACAGCTCATACCCCGAACTCGGAGCCTAGACGGATCCCTGTCGGTTGGATGAGTATGTGTGAAACTTTATTGAAAAGCAAAAAAAATAATACATCATGAGATATAAAAAACACATAGAAGGCAACATAACTATACATAAACAAAGAAGAATATAATGAAAAGCACATAGAGGGTTACAATCCGAGTATAATATGAAATATATACAAGAGGAGTTATCATATGAGTGCAGCGAAAGGGTGGAAAGTTTCCTTTAGTTACATTGTTTCATACAGTTGCAGCTCCATGATTCGGGGCTGATAGTGTTGTTCGATGCGACGATAAAGAAGAATGGATAATGTATGACAACCGGTTATATTGATGATTATTGTCGCAACCATCCTAAAAATCGTGGGACTGGTTTTTTGTTCTGTCTTATTATTTATACTCAGGGATCGCTGGAATTGATACTCCAGGGTTGGCAGTGATGTGAAGGGTGAATTTTTCGAATGAATTACGGAAAAATTGGTGGTGGCTGGTTGCTGTTTTTAAGCTAGTTAAGCTCTGCTGCTCGACTAGGTATTCATCGAATTTCTGATTCTAGGAAGTGAATCTTTGGAAGTATCTATTTCTAGGCTGGAGTATTGTAGCAAGAACAGAGGCATGGGGAGAATTTATGTCTGGTATGAGCAATTACGGAGCTAAAGTCTCTCTCACTCCTTTAACAACTTCGCCTGAATCCGATGGTCGTCCAGCACCTTTCCTATGATGCACATTTCCCCTTCCCTTAAATTGCTCATACCAACGCTTAAATTGACCGACCCTTCCCTTAAATTGACTGACTACTTCGATACTCTAGACTGTGACGTATGCCCTCCTCCGACAGCTGACAGTGATTTAAGACTGGGTGTGTGCGTTCCCAGGGCCCTGGTCACTTTGACATTCATCTGAACAATGGACACCTGCCCTTACCTGTCGTGCTGACGGTTTCTTCAAGCACCTGGAATCCTCACCCCTCTATTGACGGGCTACTGCCTTTTGTTACAGAACTTCGGTGCGCGGTGCAGAACTTTCATCTACCTATTGCACAGAATTAGGCAACATTCCTGAACAGGTGGCTTTTTGTTCAGACAAGTGTGTTCCCGTGAGAACGCAAAGGAGTTTTTCTTCTCTGTTTCGATATAAGGTCGGGATTGAACAATTAAAGGGGAGATGATCTCGACAGTCAAACTGGTGGTTGTTTTCCACGGAGATCCGATTTGGACAATTTAGCGAAACTCGTGGATTCTTCTACCAGTGAATGGACATCCCGCCTGGGGGCTTACTTTATTATGTTATTAATAACCTAGAATTTTGATATTTGTTTATAACTTTCTATATTTATTCTAGAAGTATTATCAATACATTATGTTAAATTTACTTAGCTGTAAATGTTCTTTTAAGCATAATTGCAAGACGTTACAAGACGAAAAATCTTTGAATTGTTTTAAAGGACTTTATTAAGCTTTTCTTTTTCTAAAAAGATTACTTTCTTTATATTTACGTTCTCTAGTCTCTCTCTATTGGATTTGTTTTAAAGGACTTTATTAAGTTTTTCTTTTTCTAAAGAGATTACTTCCTTTATATGTACTTTCTCTAATCCCTCTATTGGATTTGTTTCAAAGGACTTTATTAAGTTTTTCTTTTTCTAAAGAGATTATTTCCTTTATATTTACGTTCTCTAGTCTCTCTATTGGATTTGTTTTAAAGGACTTTATTAAGTTTTTCTTTTTCTAAAGAGATTATTTCCTTTATATTTACGTTCTCTAGTCTCTCTATTGGATTTGTTTTAAAGGACTTTATTAAGTTTTTCTTTTTCTAAAGAGATTATTTCCTTTATTTCAGTTGATGGATAAATTCAGGCCACAGGGTGTATAATTTTTGACTATGTAGTCATACCCTTGACAGAAAATTTATCCATATTAGAACTCCGATGGCGAGTGGTCTTCGAGAAAGTTCGCCATTCGAGTTCTCTCCCATTTCTTCCATTTTAATTGTTTTTCTTTTATATTATAGTTGTTTTCTTGTATGTGTTGTAATTATTTTAATTATTAGAGCACGATTTTTTTGTTGTTTAATTCTATAGTAATTTGTTGGTTAATTGTAGAACAATATAGTTGATGCAATCACTGGATGCTGCTGCGTTGGGCGCGCAATGAGATGTATTATTATCGCTATTGTTTACTTCTTCTGTATTTATTTTGTATTCTATTATCTGTATTTGTATTCTATTGGAAGTTGCTGCATATGCGCCATTCTCTCTAATACAAAAGTTTAATTAATTTTTAATATATTTTGTAAAATTATATTAATGGTAACTGTTTGAATTGTTACAATTGATTTGCTTTCGTAGTAGCATAGACGTGCCTTCTGCTGCACGGTAGCCATTTTGACACTTGTTTTAGGAATCTCCCGCTGCAGCAGATTTTGTGCGCCATAACGGCGCATTAAGCATATCTGAAAAAAAATTGTTTGAGCTACTCTCACATTTAAAGAAAAAAAACGAAGTTGTTACATTATCGGGATGTTTTTATTAATTTTTGAAATGGGTCCAATAATTTATGACCACCTGCATATAAAATCGAAACTTTTTCTTACTTGTCCATTGGCATCGGTGCTATGAAAGGCGTGGCGCAGTGGTCATCGAAAGCTGCGTCCAGCATCTCTCGGCCTTCTACTCCTGGAAATGATGCCTGTGGTCAGTTTTTAGCTTAACTCATGAAAATCAAATAAAGTGAGTTATCAGTGTTCCAGAAATTATGCGGAAGACCACGCAATCGCATTCAATTTATGAATGCGACTGCATAATCACCATGAATGAACAAATCCTATACTTTCACTGATGTACAAAATCAACCGATGATATGGTCGTTAAGTCGATTCTCCTATACTTTCACTGATGTACAAAATCAACCGATGATAGGGTCGTTAAGTGATTCTCCTATACTTTCACTGATGTACCAAATCGACAGATGATATGTTCGTTAAGTGATTCTCCTATACTTTCACTGATGTACCAAATCGACAGATGATATGGCCGTTAAGTCGATTCCTGTAAGCACTTCCAGTGTACCGTCGACAGATGACATGACCGTTAAAATTGATTCACTCCTATACTTTTCTGATGTACAAATCCCGGTAATGGTCGTGTCGTTCTCACACTTTCGTGATGTACCAAAATCAGCAAACGATATGATTAGTAATTCAGTTCTCTGCACTTACTGATAGCGCAAAATCAGCCGATGACCATGATTAAAGGCTAATTCCGATTCTCTATACTTTCAAAAAAAACGTACAAAATCCAGTATTACCAATGCATTAATTCAAATCTCACTTTCACTTTGTTTCGCGTCAACCGATGATATGGTGTTAGAGTCGATTCTCTGCATTTTTCACTTCAATATGCAAATCAACGCCCGATATGGTCATTAATTCGATTATCTACACTTTCGCAGTACTTAAGAAATCATGCGATGAACTGGTCATTAATTCGATTCTCCCTGCTTTCACTGATGCTTACAAAATCGAAAAGTCGATGATATGGTCCATAAATTTGATTCTCTACACTTTCACCGTACAAAATCAACCGATGACAGCAATTCGTTAAGTCAAGATTTATACTTTCACTAATGGCGGAAATAACCCGTGATATGGTCGTGGTTTTGATTCTCCTACACTTTCTTTGATGCTGCAAAATCAACCGATGATAGGGGTCGTTAGTGATTCTCTACTACTTTCACTGATGTTGCCAAATCGACAGATGACCTTGTTCGTTAAGTGATTCTCTATCTTTCCTTTGGTAATACCAAAACAGATAGTACTTATTTGCGTTAAGTCGATTCTCTATACTGCTGATGTACCAAATCGACAGATGATATGACTTCGTTAAGTGATTCTCTACCATACTTTCGCAGTGTACAAAATCAAGCCGATATTATGAATTCATTAATTCGTTCTCTACACTTTCGCACGGTAGCGCAAAATCAACCGGTATTGCATGGTCAATTCGTCGATTCTCTATACTTTCACTGATAACACCGCCATTGATATGGTCATTGAAATTCGATTCTCTACCGCACTTTCCGGTATTGCAAAATCAACCGATGACCAGGTCATTAATTCGATTCTCTACACTTTCACTGAAGTCAACGCAAAATCCAGCCATTGAAGTAACAGTCATAATTCCGATTCTCTATACTGCTGGTGTACAAAATCAACCATTGATATGGTCATTAATTCGTTCTCTACACTTTCTTTGATTAACTTACCAGCACGATGAAACTGTGGTCATTAATTCGATTATACACTTTCACTGATATACAAAATCAACCGGTAGTATGGTCATTAATTCGATTCTCTATACTTTCATAGTGAGCAAAATAAACCGATGATATGAGGTCATTAATTCGATCCTCACATACTTTCGCGCAGAAATCAACCACATTGATATGGTCGTTAGAATGATTTACTCCTATACTTCACTTTAATGTACAAAATCAATG